>QGOB01001254.1:0-91438 GCA_003313055.1 Termitomyces sp. MG145 | reverse complement strand
GTAGGGGGTTTGTAAAGGAGGGGGGAATGGGGAACAGGAAGGTAGTATTGATTGGGAGGCAGAGGTAGGTTCAGGAGTGGGTAGAGTTAGGTACGGAACGGATGGGGGGTGGATTGGTCAAGTAACCGGGGAACAAGAAGAGACACGGAACAGAGAGTAGAAATTAGAGAGGAAGAGATATGGAACAGTAGATAGAGAAATGGAGGAGAGATACGGAACAGAGATACGAGTCACGGAATGGAAACACAAGGCACGGAGACCAGAGACAAGAGACGAGACGAGAGAGAGAGAAGAGAGGCACGAGAATAGATTGAGATTGAGACAGAGACAGAGAATACAGAAACATGGAGAACTATGGTTAATATCAAGACTACCTGACTCGTATGCTACCCCATGGTTTATGTACTACCCTTCCACTAAGTACCCGGCAGGGTCCTGGCCCAGGACCATAGCATCTGATTGTCCTCCGGTTAGGTCCCGGGGCAGGTTCTCAGCCCCAGGATTGTGACAGTTGTTGGGGTGTGTTGGTGCGGGTTGCGGCGGTCTTGCATTGGGCGGGTCGGTAGTTATAGTACATGGTGGTGGCGTCCATCAACGCTACAGAAGCAGGTGGCCCGGTGACGTGCCGACAGTTTGTGGGAGGAATGTTGCAGAATGTTATGTGATGGCCGGGATGCTGGGGGTCCGGATGTGCCTGGTGACAGGGAAGCTTCAGGGTGACGTGTCTGCCAAGATGCCAGAGTTCGGTGATGCCCAAAGGTTTGTCCGGAGATGGCCATGGGTGTTGCCGATGCAGCGTTGTGGGGTCATCGGTGGCCCTGGAGGTGTGCAGGGGGTGTGGGGGAGGTGTGTGCTGGGGTTGGGGCAACGTAGGAGGGTCTGGAGATGGCAGGGTCATGACATAAAGGCCCAAAAGACTGGAAAATTGTTAACAGCACACTCACTAAGCATCCCAAGAACCCCAACATTCATTTACCGCTTTGGGAGTTCTTTGAGCTCCTGAACCGTGTCCTTCAGTGGATGAAGTACTGTGGCAATACCTTCTCTAGTCACAAGCTAGTCCTCTGCGTGCCCACCTTCAAGATCCTTGGCCACATTTGCACTCCTGACAGTCATGTTCCTGACAAGAACTGTTTAGCATTATTGGAATGTTGGGGCTCTTGCCATTTGTTAATAAAAGTCCGCACCTTCCTAGGCATTGTTGGCATCCTCCAAATATTTGTTAAGAACTTTGCCCATTGTGGCTCATCACTTAACAAAGCTCACCCACACTGGAGTCTCCTTTGAGTTTGAACCGGACCAGCTTAACGCCCAAAAAGACCTTGTTGAAGCCTTGCATGATGCTAAACCCCTCGTCCCTATCAACTATGAATCTGACAATCCTGTTATCTTAGCGGTCAACACCTCCTACATAGCAGTTGGTTTCTACCTTTGCCAGTGCACGACCGACAACCGCAAGCAATGTTGCTATAACTGTTTTGGTTCCATCACCCTTAATAAACAAGAATCCTGCTTCACTCAGCTTAAGCTTGAGCTTTACAGTTTGTATTGGGCTTTGCAAGCACTATTCATGTACCTCCTAGGCATTAGGAACCTGATTATTGAAGTGAATGCACACTACAACAAAGGTATACTAGTATGAACTGCTGGATCATGGGCATTCTTATGTTCCACTTTGAACTCATGCATGTTAAAGGGACTTTCCACGGTCCCAATGGACTTTTGCAATGACCATTATAGCCTACCAATCCTCCCCAGGATGATACCAACAATGAAGTCTTTGAAGACTGGATTGATTGTATGCATGGATTCACACACCACATTCAGTTACCGACTGCACTAGCTCGTTCCACGTCTACCACCTCTTGTTTACCCTCATTTGCCCATTACCTCCTGACTCTATCAACATTCATTAACAATACTGTTCCCCTTACCAAAGTCTCAACACCAGCCATTACCAACCCCCTTGTAACCACGCTACTGAAGGCCCATTGATCATAAATTTATTTTCCTTCTTTTTTTTTTTCTTACTTACAATTTTTCTTTTTCAATCTACTTACAATTTTCTCATATTACTTACAATTTTCCTATTCAATAGCGGCCCCTGTCATGTGTTATCACATGCAACTGCTATGCTTACTATCTCTTACTGATTTCCCCTTTTGCTACCTTACTACCTATAAATACTGCCCTGTCAGTAGCTAATCATCATTGAATCATACCAGAGTCTAGTCCCCGTTCCAGACTATGCTTCAGATTCCTTCTTGCTCTTGATTCACTACCAGCTGATTTGGGTTTACCCAGTCTAGTCTCCTCTCCCTTGTCTCTAAGCTTAAGAGTATTGTTAAACTTAACACTCATCACCTTTGTTAAGCGCCATACGGATGCCCTTGTTTTGCCTTTGTTAAGCACCATACAGGTGTAAGGGGATATCCAATATCTTATCGGATGGCCAACTCTATATGGTCTTAGTTGTACGTATCGCATCTTATCTAGCATCACGGACCGACCAGCCACCTAGCCCTGCACCTTCCCATAGATATTAGTCAGTCGTCACCTCGTAGTAATCAGACAATACTTCTCTGCTTATTGTTTATGACACATAGCTTAGTCACTCGGGCCGCTTACTACACTAGCATTAGTAAGCTGCCCATGTATGTATATAAGTAGGTCGACAGAGTATAATACTCTTCGACCTAACAATAACAGCGCTTCCCTGGTCTATACAGTAAGCCGACTGTAAGTTCTTTAGTGTCATCCTCCTTTGCGCATTATCCTCTTGCTTTGTCTGCTTTGCTGCCTACGCTTGCCAGCTTATCGCTTGCTCACCGCCACCCTCACTCACTTAGTCTTGTTGCGTGACCTTACCTTGTCAGAAGTATCCCACATCATGAGCGTCCTCTTACAACAGGTGCCCTAGTCAAGCCTTTGTTAATGCTAGCATCTGTGGCTAGCAACTTGTATATTTCCATTAACTTCACCTATACCTCTTAACAACCTTCTGGGTCTTGATCCACAGATCTCTTATACTGCTGTGATTTAGTAGCAACACTAATGGCTGTACCATACTCTTTACCATCTACTCCCACTTCCTTACCAACTCTGACCTCACATCTCCTTAATGTGTTTCTGGGACTTTGCTTGACTCCTCTCACACACACATAACACTACTACTTGCTAGCTACCCTATCTGGCTGGTCTTGTTGGCTGTTTCCTGCATGGCAGCTAGGCGGCAAGTCAGTGCATCAGTGACATGGTGTGGGCAGAACAAGAGGTGGTTGGGGAGGAGTGCTGTGCATTATATGCACAGTACAAGCAGGAGGCCTGGATGTGCCCCTTTGATAAGCATTTTGTAAGTTCTCTATTTGTTAACAGTAATTTTGGTATGCTAACAGCAGCTGCACTAAAGACATGATGCTGGCAGAGGAGATGGAGGTGGAGGAGGTTGCAGAGGTGCCAATGAAAGTAAGTATTAATGGTGTTGCTAAGGACTTTAGCAATGTTGTTAAGGTATTCCTAGTTATTTAAAGAACTTTCCTTTGACAACCAGTTTTTCTTCCAGCACCTGCCTAAGGATCTGCTAGCATCAGCTGGCAGGAGGACAAGGGAGGACTGCAAGGAAGGCTTGAGCAGGCAGGAGTTGCCAGTAGTGCAGGAGTGGAGTCACCTGTGCTACCACAGACTCCAAAGACTCCAAAGCATGGGCATATGATGAGGACAATGACTGTTCCAAAGGTAAGCTTGACAGTGGCTTCTTGGTTAACGGCATGGTGTCAACATAGCTCATTAGCAAAAGTTGCTGAAGGGCAAGGAGAAGGCAGTTGAAGGCAAAGGGGATGATGAGAAACCAGTAAGATTAGGTGCTAATGGCTCCCTTAGACTCCGTCAAAGAAAGGCAAGGGTAAGAGAAAAGTGGAGGCAAGCAATGAGGAGAGCAATGGCAAGGTAAGGCTCTCTTGCTTTTCAATGGCTTTTATTATGGTAATGGTTTCTTTGTCTGTAGTTTGTGCCTCCTGCATTGTTTGATGACCAGGAACTAAGGAGGCTGCTTAAGAAGCACATTCCTTCGATGGTCACTTTGCCCATCACTTCTCCATAACCCTGGAGTTTCTGGACTTTCCCCAGACCACTCGTAGTCACACTGGAGCTGATAAAGCCCTGGGACTTGTACTTACTTTTGGGCTTGCCTAGTAAGGACTCACCAGTGCAGCTGAGCCTCCATTGTCAGTGGGACCTGACATTGGGAACCTGTTAAGAAGATGCAGTCGGAAGTCAGTAAGAGATAGCAGTAAATGGAGGATGGGTTAACAATATGGCCATTTACTGTTGCTACTGGTTTGTAGCATGAGATAAGATCTATAAAATTGGAGACCTAGAAGGTCATTAAGTAGTAGAGGATGAGATTTAATGGGAATATACAAGTTGCTAGCCATAGGTGCTTGAGAGAGAGAGACTGGACTGGGTAAATCCAAATCAGTTGGTAGCAAAGCAAGGGCAAAGAGAGATCTGAAGCATAGTCTGAAGTGAGGACTAGACTCTGGTACAATTCAATGATTTTAACTACTGACAGGGCAGTATTTATAGGTACATAAGGTAGCAGAAGGGGAAACCGGTAAGAGATTGTAAGTGTAGCAGTTGCATGTGATAGCGCATTACAGAGGCCGCTATTGAATAAGAAAATTGCAAGTAATATGAAAAAAAAAGAAAGAAAATAAAAACTACAATTGATAGGCCATTGATCATGCAGTTATGATCAATTGAGTGGGGGCTGTGGAAGGCTAGATTGTCCAAAGTCAATGCAGTCATTAAGGTGATTGTCAGTAATGGTTGTTGTCATTAAGGGAATGGCAATAGTGGTCATGTGACCATGTCATGTGATTTGTCTGATTAGATATATTGTGATCTGATTAGATGGAGGCCAATTAGATCAGATAAGGTCAGGTCAGTTGGCATCATTAGTTATCTTGATTTTATTGTTATAGGGCAGTCAGTGCTGACTGGGTCATATCAACATGCTGTGAGTATCTGTTGAGTTTTGAAAAACTCAAGTGCTTTATGATTCTGTGATTACATGGATCTTATAGCCTAGAAGCTTGTCTTCCCATTTAAAAAGTGCTTCCAAAATGGCTAGTGTCTCAAGTTCATACACAGCATAATTGCACTGGGCATTTGTGAACTTTTTTGACATGAACCCCACAGGCCTACATGTCTGCCATGTTGGACCCTGACTATACATTGCACCAATACCTGTTTTGTAAATGTTGCATATCAGCCAGATAGAATCCTCTTTATAAGGATCAACGGGCCTGATAACTGGCATCTTGCTACAGACATGTTTTATCATGTCAAAGCATTGCTGGTGCAGGGGTTTCCACTGAAATGGCAACCCATTCTGGGTCATTGCCATCAACAGTCCAGTGTAGGTGGATATATGAGGCAAGAAATTGCTGATATAAATTACCAGTCCTACAAATCATTGGATACCATTATAGGTTCTAGCAATGCAGCATTCTTGGATCCTATTGAGCTTAATGATATCAGGGTGAATCCCCTGATCATCAATTGCATGACTGAGGCACTCTATG
Source organism: Termitomyces sp. MG145 (assembly GCA_003313055.1). Taxonomy (NCBI): domain Eukaryota; kingdom Fungi; phylum Basidiomycota; class Agaricomycetes; order Agaricales; family Lyophyllaceae; genus Termitomyces; species Termitomyces sp. MG145. The sequence continues at coordinate 85,853 of QGOB01001254.1, read as the reverse complement.
TGCTCAGCATACAGCTCACATATCTTCCACTTGAGGTATAACTTATTCTGGTGTAGTCTTTTGGAGACTACTCCTAAGTGTTTTTCATGTTCCTCAATTGTGTTAGAGTAGACAAATATATTGTCTAGATACACATGCATCCATCATCCAATGACATCCCAAAAGATAGATGTCATCAGTTGTTGGAATGTTGTGGGCACATTGCAGTCTTTGATTCTGCATAATATTATGTAAATAGGTTCTAGTAATAGTCATAAAAGCAGTTTTAGGTACATCTGACAGATGTATCCTCACTTGCTCATATGCATTCATGAGGTCAATCTTTGACCTTACCTTTAGACAGGCTTAGTCTGTCCATACTTCCCATTCATAGCTGCCAGACAAATTTCAGATTTGTCTGGTATTCTAAGCCATGTTACAGATTCTACCTTTCCATTTGAATTCCAGTGAAACTCATCAGGTTCCAACACCTCATCAGATGTTGCATTCCTATAATGCTCACTATTTCCTATAGGCCAACTGCACTCAGTCTGCCTAATCAAGTCTACTATGACTTGATTCCACTTGCTGGGCATTCTTGGGTCTACAACCCAATCCCACTTTGGCTTCTGTATGGGTTTATCCCATACCCGCCATTTAGGCAACTCCTGCTGCAGTTTTATCTTGACTTGTGGAGTTTGTAGCACTACCACACCCCACTTCCCTCCTCCTTGAAGAGTATACTCATACTCTCCCTCTGTCATTAACAGCACTGGGCTGTCAACAGGCAGGCTAGGCACAGCCTGCACTGCATTGGAGTCCTCTATATTGATGTGCTGCCTTGCTGCCTAACTGCCATGCAGGGAACAACCAACAAGAACAGCTAGATGGGGTAGCTAGCAAGTAGTAGCGTTATGTGTTGATATGACTCTATGTCTAAAGTCATAAGTCCTGGTTAAAACAAACCATACTATGTGCTGAAAACTGTAGGCATAACAGGCAGACAACTCCTCAGAAACCGGAAAACATGGGAACACTTAAATAATTCACATTGCTGAAGGGCTAATAAAATAATAGAGTATTTGGACAAGCAAGGGGACGAAAAATGGGCAATTAAATATCGATTATTATTGCTGGAATGGTGGACATAGCAGATCTCTGCCAGATATCTCTAATCAAGAGATAATCAAAGAATCTGACATCTTACTCCATGGAATAAAAAGATAGGAAGGTCCGGAATATCAAATCATCGAAAATAGGCAAAGAAGGAAAGAGGGGAACCATAGGAATAAGAGGGAATAGTCCGGAACAAGGAGAAAGAATTTTAGGAATGATTCTGACTAGGGGAAAGACCCATAAGGAAAGGTGATCAAAAGAGGAAGTGTGGTTGCCACTGGAATGAATGGGATGGATCAATAATGATCGAAGGAAGATCAGGAAACATAGGGAACGAAGTAGGAAGACTTAGGAAGAGCTGGGGAAAGCTCTGGGTTCAGGAGAGTATTTGGTATGTCAGAACAAGGGGAACTATCAGATACTCTAGGGGACAGAAGGAAAAGGGCTGGCTCAGGAAAAGTCAGGACATCGGACTACATGGAAATATGAATGTTAGGGAGAAGGGTATCGGATGAATATGTTCCTAGTATGTTTCAAACAGCTGGAACAAGTACATTCATGTCCATCCAAGAAACATGAATGTTTTCCTGGAAGTGGAAGAACTCCGGAATATGGTGACTCTAGGACTTGTCAGGCAAGCTCCAGAAGCATCAGAAGTCATGGAATATGGAGGGACAGGTGGAAGGGACAGAATATTAGGTCTTGAGGCAGCAGGAGGGGCCGATGTTATTGTTCCCTCCTCAGAACATGAATGTTGCATAACAGTGAAACTCCGGAGATTCTTCATGAGTCTATCCTGTTCTATGCTGGAAGGGGTCACAAATGGATCAATAGGTGTCGGCTGAAGGGATCTGGACGGAACTATGGGTAGAATCTCACACAATTACTGTAGAAAAGCGATCCTATTACCATAAAGTCATAGATTTCACAAGTCACATGTAGAGGGTCTGTGCACCCTGTAGACTAGTATAAATAGGGTAGATTTAGGCTAGAATCGACAGGTAATTGGTGGATAAAGGCTCAGTGGTTCCCAGGGAGTGAATTGCTTAGGCTGGAGTTCATTGAGACCTCTGCTTTCTGACTTATAGTCGAAAGTATATCTTTTGTCTTTACGACGTTAAACTTTATTCTGAACAGTTTGACGTGATTGGATTGACTCAGCCCCAGAGCATCAGTATATTGCGCAAGCAAGTACTACAGTGTGTGTGAGGGGAGTTAAGCAAAGTCTCAGAAACCTGGAAGGTCTGTTATTGGTAACAATTTTGTTAAGACCACCCCAATGGCAGATGATTTCTTTAAAGAGCCACTTAGCAATAGTGTTGGTATTTTCCCTAGCAAGCATGCAGAATTCAGGGTAGTGAATTAACAAACAGTGTCCTTGGATGATGTACTTGAACTTGTTAAACAGCAGCATGAACATTGTGTCAATATAGATTTTGCTGAAGAGAGCAGCAGGGGTAGCAATGGTAGGCAGTATGAGGATTTTGGTTGTTTGGTGAACTTGGCAGATGTGGCACAAACAAATGTACCAAACAATATTGGCTGCTACCTGTGGCCACCAACAAGTAGGACTCTTTTGTCACCAGCAAGAGCTTTGGAGGAATGAGGGATGTTGTTGTAGAAGAGAGGATTGGTAACAGCTGGAGTCAAGACTTTGGTAAGGGGAATGGTGTCATTAACAAATGTCAATAGGATCAGGGGGTAATGAGCAAACTGGGGTAGACAAGGGGCAGTAGACATAGAACGGGCAAGAGTGGTAGGTAACTGAATGTGGTGCATGAATCTGTGCATATGATTGATCCAGTATTTGAAGACGTTGTTGTTGGTATCATCTAGTGGAGGGTTGGTAGGCTGTAATGATTGTCACAAAAGTCTATCAGGCCTGTGGAAAGTCCTTTTAACATGTACGAGTTCAAAGTGAAACATAAGAATGCCCATGATACAGCAGTTCATACTAGCAGAGGGCTGTATGTCAGGGTTCTATAGCATACCTTTGATGTAGCACGTGTAAACTTCAATAATCAAGTTCCTAACACCAAGGAGGTATATGCATAGCACCTGCAAGGCCTGATACAAACTGTAAAGCTCTAGCTTGGATTGACTGAAATGAGCATTGCATTTGTTAAGGGTGATGGAACTGAAACAGTTATAGCAACATTGCTTGCAGTTGTTGGCAATGCATTGGCAAAGGTAAAAACTGACTGCTATGTAGAAGGTATTGATTGCTAAGATAACAGGATTGTCAGACTTATAGTTAATAGGAACAAGGGGTTTAGCATCATGCAAGGTTTTAATGAGGTCTTTCTGGGCATTAAGCTGATCCAGTCCAAACTCAAAGGGGACTCCAGTGCAGGTGAGCTTTGTTAGGTGATGAGCGCAATGAGAAAAGTTCTTAACAAACATTTGGAGTATGCCAACAGTGCCTAGGAAGGTGCAGACTTCAGTTAACAACTGGCAGGGGCTCCAACAGTCCAATAATGCTAAACAGTTTTTGTCAGGAATACAACTGTTAGAAGTGCAAATGTGGCCAAGGATCTTGAAGGTAGGTACTGCCACAGTACTTCATCCACTGGAGAACATGGGTTCAGGAGCTCAAAGAACTCCCAAAGTGCTAAACAAATGTTGGTTGTTGGGATGCTGAGCAGGTGTGCCATTAACAAGTTTCCAGTCCTTTAGGCCTTTAATGCCTATGTTGTTTATGAAGCTGAGGGTGTTATGAGGGATCTCAGGCTGGAGGATGTAGGTGACATTGTCATGGAAGATGGGCACAGCATTGGTCCACCCCATTGGTAGCGTTACTAAGCGGAGGGTGCCAAACAGTGTCTAGAATGTTGTTAAGTTGTGGAAAGCAGGATCGATAACATGCTTGTCATAGCCGAAATAAAGGTCAAGGGTGGCACTGCAAATGTGGCCAGCAAAGGATTTGGCAACATGGTCAGGGAAGGGAGGAACTCCAGAGTGACAAATGGTGACTTGATGTAATGGCTCTAGACTGTGGACTAGGCAGAGTTTACCGTTTTTCTTCAAGACACAAAACCAGCAGGACCAAACAGTGGTGTATATGACCAGGAGGCAGCATGGCGGGCAAGACAATTGAAGAGTCCATAACTGCACGCCGAGCTGCATGAGGAGGAGGAAAACAGGAGAAAGGAGGAGCTGGAAACTCAATAAAAAATGGTATAGCGGTAAAGGGCCCTGATGGCCAAGCCTATATTGCTGACATGTCGAACCTTCAGAAGATCCAACTTGGCAATGTCACCACACCCAATCCAAGCGACTTTGCAGGCCCTCACCAACTCCATGGAATTCTTCGAATATCAGGGGTTCCTGGCAGAAGATGAGTCCAACGACAAACTCAGGGCATCCGTCAACTGGGATGAATACACCGCTCCTCACCTCGAATCAATCCTTGCGACAACAGTTATAGCACCGCTGAATCAAGCTGAAAAGATGCCGCTGGTATTGCTAACTGAGAAACTGTTCTACGTAGATTTGGGTGCCACAATACACATCTCTCCCTGCATGTCAGACTTCATTACTCTTTGAGCCATAGACCCCCGCCCCATTAAAGGAGTAGGCAGTACGTCCATTACCGCCATGGGAATAGGCAAGATCCGACTGCACGCGCAAGGCAAAGCTGAAATTACACTCAAAAATGCTCTGTACATCCCGAGATCAGTGGTTTGCCTCATATCTGTAAGCGCCCTTGCAATCCTTATGTGCACGTCCATCACCTTCGACCTAAAAGGAGTCACTATCCTCGACCAAAACAGTGGTGTATTGCTAGCCTCAGGACCATTGATACCTGGTAGACGATTATACACCCTTGATCTCCAAGACACACTCGCAGAACACGCTCTATCTGCGCAACACCCTGTTAAACTAGACACGTGGCACTGGCAACTTGGCCATGCCAACTATCAAGTTGTCGCCACCATGGCATGCACAGGCTTACTCCCAGGTACGCCCTCTGCTCCGCTCCCTGCTCAACCAAAATGTGACCTCTGCATTATGGGAAAGCAGATGCAATCACCAGTACCCAAAATAAGGGAGGAAGGGCATAGGGCAACAGAGAAGCTGCAGATAGTATGGGTAGACCTAGCGGGACCTATGAGTGTACAGTCATGTACCGGAAACAACTATATCATGGATTTGGTCGATGATTCCACAAACATGGCATGGTCAGTTCCCCTTAAGTCAAAGAGTGACACCTTCCCTGCTCTGCAAGCTTGGCAAAAGGAACGAGAAGTTGAGATGGGAAAAAGAGTATGCACATACCGCACTGGACATGACAGCACTAAGATGGAATCCTGGCTATCATCCATGGGCACTAAACACGAATATGGGGCACCCTACACGTCACAGCACATGGGCTGCATTGAGAGAATGCACCAAACACTCCAAGGAAAAGCAAGAACCATGAGGCTGACTGCAAAATGTCCAAGCAATCTGTGGGATGAATTCTACAAGACAGCCGCTCATCGACATGCAAAAACTCTGACAAAGTCCCTGCACAGCAAAACTCCATATGAACTCTGGTACAACTGTCCTCCTGACTACTCCTACATGTGTGAAATAGGGTGCAGAGCATTTGTGCTCATCCTCAATCAGCATAACCCTAAACTGAATGGTCGAGCTATTGAGTGCATGCTGATTGGTTATGGTCACAACTCAAGGACATACAGGTGCTTTGACCCAAAAATGCAAAAAAATCCACAAATCCTACCACGTCAAGTTCCTCGAGAGACATGACAACTGTCCCATGCCAACGCCGTCAGCAAACGTGGAAATTGAACATTCGAAGGAACTCACCTCCATCAATCAAATCAGTCAATCAGCGGCAGACCTTCCTTTTACCATGGACAACGATGACGATGATGCCAACGCTACACCATTTGCAGCCCCGCCTGTGCTGGTCAAACATGATCAACCGGTAGCTCAACCCAACAAACCCATTCACCAAGAACCTTGGCGATCTGGTCGGATTCGGACTCCTACTGTCAAAGCCAGTCCAGACGACCCGCCTGTGACACGCCTGGAAAGGGCAGTCCAGGGGTTGTGTGAAGCTGGGGAGCGAGTCAAAGTGGTAAGGACAGAATGGCGTGCTCAACAAGATGTGGCACAGCCGCATATCCCTCCCAATAACCACATTGCACAAGGTAACGTTGCCGATAACCCACCTGTGCCTGACCTAGCCAACCTGACATCACTGGAGGAGATCGAACATCTCCTACTCACCGCCAAATCACTTAGCAACCCAGCGCATCTCAATCTGACTGATGAGCCACGCACCTGGAAAGAAGCCCAGCTATCTACCGATGCCAAACGCTGGAAGGACGCATACAAGGACGAGATAAAATCACTGAAGGGCATGGGCATATGGGAACTGATTCCTAGAGAGGACGTACCTGCCAGACAAAAAGTCAGAAAGGGATGCCCAATCTTTAAGATCAAGCATAATGAACTTGGACAGGCGGTCAGGTTCAAGGTACACCTCATATTCAAAGGGTACAAGCAGGTGTACGGTCAAGACTATACAAAGACTACTTCACCCACAGCACGCATGGAGTCATGGAGAATTCTCTTACACCTGGCAGCAGCGAACGGCTGGGATGCAACACAAATAGATGTCAAGACCACGTTTCTTTATGGCCTATTGCCCGACAATGAAGTACAGTTCATGGAGCAACCTGAAGGTTTCGAAGAACCTGGGAAGGAAAACTGGGTCTGCCACCTGGTGAGAGGATTATACGGTATGAAACAGGCGGGTCGCATCTGGAATCACACACTTAACAGCAATATGGTGTCTTGGGGCTTCACACGATTACCCTGCAAATCATGCATTTACTATTGCAAGACTGACACAGGCACTGTTGTTGCAGCAGTACACATCAACGACTTCTTATCAATAGCAAGCAGCACTGAAGAAAATGAGCGATTCAAAAATCAGATGCGTCAAGTATGGACTATCTCTGACCTCGGACTCCCAAAGTTTGTCGTGGGAATTGCTGTCGAGTGGGACCATAAGGAGTCATCTGTACGCCTCTCCCAAACAGCCCTAATAGACAAAATCATCCTACAGTTCGGGCAGAAAGACGCCTCTCCATTATCACTCCCTATGGTCCCAGGCCTCAAACTAAGAAAAATCGACCGAACCACGTTGAGCAAAGATGAACAGTATGCACTGCAGCGTACGCCATACCGTCAACTCGTCGGATGCCTCCTGTACATAGCCATATCAACTAGGCCAGACATAGCATACGCCGTACAACAATTGACTAAATATGTCGACTCCTACACATATCTCCATTGGAATGCGGCGATACGGCTCGTGAGGTATCTTAAGGGTACCCGCGATCTCAAGCTAACCCTGGGTGGCAGAGAAAAATCCGTTAATTTAATCGGCTTCACCGACTCGGACTGGGCTAACTGCATCGACACACGACGGAGCATCGGAGGGTATGCCTGGAGCTTAGGCTCAGGAATTGTCTCGTGGGCAGCACGTAAACAGAAAACAGTAGCCGCCTCCTCGTGTGAGGCCAAATATATGGCTGCATTCGAGAGCGCCCAAGAATGCATTTGGCTGCGCGCACTCCTCAAAGGCATAGGATACGACGTCACTTCCAAACCCACCCCCATCTTATGTGACAACAACGCAGCTATCAAGTTATCTGAAGACCCGACCCTGCACTCCCGTGTGAAGCACGTCGACATCAAGTATCACTTCCTTCGAGAACGCGCTCAGTCAAACGAAATATCGATTCAATACGTCAACACTAAGTACAACATAGCCTACTTGTTCACCAAAGCCCTCCCTACACCTCGCTTCACCAAGCTACGCGCCCTACTAGGCCTTGGCTAACACCACGACTCCATGCGAGGAGGAGACGCTGAGAGGTTTTCCGCTGAGGAGGAGTGTTGGAATCACCGACAAACCTCACGCGTCAGGGTGGCCAACGATGGCCAGTGTACGATCCCTTTGTTCACTCTCTGCTTTGACACTTATATATCACATGTCACACCATTGTCTCATAGATATATATATATATGCTACATACATGAAACGACACCCTCAGTCACTTGTATACGACTGAGGGTGAGTAACTTACCATAATCATACTTACATTACGCTTACATCGTACCACAGACTAGATAAACTTACCACTCTGTATAGGTACGATGACGCAATCCAGTCACTTGTATATGACTGAGGACTAGATAAACTTACCACTCTGTATAGGTTCTAACATAGCAATCAGGTTGGTAGTCATTAACAAGGTGTTGGGCAGTGGTTGCAGGTGTGTGGCTTCCACTATATCTGCAAGGAAAAAAGGGTGGTTTCCTGTGGCAGCATAGTATGGAGAACAATCCATGTGTTTATGGACTGTGACATGCTCAGACCAGAATACCATGTGTGCAGCAAAACTCCATTGGGATTGGTTGCCATTAATGGCTTTGAAGAGGGCTTGCCCAATGTCAAAGTGCAGTCATTCAGCAATGCCATTGAGTGGTAAGGTCAGACTATCAGATGTCACATGCTCAAACTAACTTCTTCTCTCCAAACTCTATTGCATCCTTCATCTTTGATAGTGGCTCTTGGCCCATTTGTGCACATAACAATGTATGCACATACAAACAAATTGCCCCTGGCTTTGTAACAATGTAGACCCTCGTAATCTTCTTCATTGACCACGAAGCTGGGCCCTTGAAGAGGGTCTGTTGTCCACAATGAGCATTATCCGTCTTTTGATCCTGTGTTCTTTGAATAACTGAAGCAGAACGGCATGAAATCTAACTACTATAACATTCATTCCAACAAGAGTATTGGGGGAAGTGGGGAGTAAGGATATGTTTACAAACGCGCGATAGAATACCCGTTTGAGCAATACATCGTAACAAGGAAGCCTGAGGCAATGATTCTATACGTCAAGTTATCCATAAGGCTATTGCAGGAAGCCGAGTCACAGCACGGTCATGATGGAAGACATTTCTAAGTGAGCTCAATCGATTGTACCGGATTGGTCGGTGGAAATATTCTTTCAAGATTACGTTAAGGCGTTTTTTGGTAACTGTCTTATCAAAATAACAATGAACCAGTTCATTTCTTTCATTGGGCCGACAGGAAGATGTTCATCATCCCAAGTCTGAAGAATAACAGCCTCTTTGATCCCATAAATTGACTCAGGACACAGCACACTCAAATAAAAGATTTAGGAAGATGGACTTATGCTGTGTATTTTTATCTGTTTGCTCCAACAAGAACATATTGATGGGGTAAGAATTTACTTAAAAGGTATGACCGTCTCCGCCTCGAGTCAACCTGAACACCCTTGTCCGATTATTTTTGGAGTAGACATCCACTAATGATCATCGCACTTGCAGCCTTGCGTCAACTCTCTTCCTCACCCGCTGATCTCGTGCCTGCCTCATCATGCAATAGAACGACATTTGATATTGTTTGGAGCTGCCTTACCACCATCTTTTTTTGTACCTGGATTGCTGTCCATCCCAACCTTCCATTCAAAAGAGAGCGGGGTCGTACACGCCACCTCAAGATCTTCGTTATCGCATTGCTTGCTCCTGAATTCATCGTTCTGTGGGCAATGCGGCAAAGGAAGTCATCTCTTAGATTGGCGCATCGATATAAAAGTGCGTCAAACCGATCCAACTGATCTGGTATTTAATGTATTTGTTTCAATTTCCTTAGAGTATGGATGGACTCAAACGCATGGTTTCTTCGTGATCATGGGAGGTTTTCAAACTTGTAACCCTGATGGCTCCAATTGCAGTTGGTTGGACCCACGTGACCTCGAGTTCTATCTGGAAGGTCGCAACATCACAGTCTCGAAGGAGGAAATCCTCGATAAAAGCAAAGGGGATACTTTGGCAAAGGCACTCGTTCTCCTTCAGGTCTCCTGGTTCATCATTCAAATAATGGCACGCGCTATCCAGCATCTCGCCATTTCCGACATTGAATTCGCTACCCTTGCTTACGCTGTCTTGAACTTTATCACATACATCTGCTGGTGGAATAAGCCCCTTGATGTCGAATACCCAATCAAAATCTACAAGCAATCTCGTGTAGCTTCTACCGAAATATCTTCCTCATTAGCGCCGGATAATCAAACCAACTCATCTATCTCTCCGGTCCTAAAGGCAAGTGCCCACAATCCATCAGAGAGCCATCGCCACCATAGTCTCATTTCCCCTCGTCTAAAGTCTACTCCAGGTGTGGGTAACGAGACCAACAGAAATCAGGAGGGTCCAATGGAACCCATTTCTCAACTGCCAACTCCCCTTACATTGAACAATATGAGACAACAGCGGACGGAAGACATCGAAATGTCTGCCCTTTCTGCTTTGAGTCAGCTGCATCCCGTCGGAGATGACTCAGAACTCTCAGCGGATGGCCAGTACGGTCGATGTTTGGACCGCGGCATCTGTACTACCCATACAGCCCCACATCTTGCGGAAGAAGGGAGGATCACACAAACCACTTGTTTGTCAAGCCCAACATCCCGGTATTCTATAGAAAGGTTGTTTCACAGATGGGTGAAAGTCATGGATCAAACCGGTGATTTTCGCGGAAAAAGCAGAAGCATCAACAACGCCTTTTCAGACATGGCCCTCGGTTCAGGCCCATATGCATCTGGGATAACTACACCTAAAGAGGAAACCAATTTTGAGTTGTTGACTGCTATCTTTGCAACTTTGTTTGGGGCAATCCATTGCCTAGGGTTGCTTGCTGTGTTTCCAACCCAAGTTGAAGAATGGTTATGGCGCATTTTATCCATTTTCATGACTTCCTCTCCTACCTGCTTAATCCTACTTGCCAGCTCTGGTTTGGCCATTACTAACAGGCTATTACCCTGGACTCAAACTGTATCTTCCCATTATGAACACATACTAATCAAGAAATTGTTCAGGATGTTGACGATCTCCTTCATGTTTTTGCACATCTGTGGTTCTTTCCTCTTCGCAGTCAGTATCTCTCTTTACATCTTGGCACGTATCATTCTTTTAATTGAGATGTTCGTGGTCTTGAGAAAGCCTGGACCTGGGATCTTAATGCAAGTTGACTGGGTTAACTACATACCTCACTTTTGACACTAGACAATATGGACATGATTGGATTTGATATGGAATGTCTATTTTATGGAAATACATGTTACCTATATAACACTTGACCAGTAAGCATTCCATCCACGAAGATAGGTTTCAAGACAAATATCGGTCAACAACAAGAAAATAATAGGTGCACACCTTTGAGTTACTTACTCATCCTACACATGACACAAATTGCCGGGCCTGGTGACCAAGCGGCAAGCCTGAACCAGCAATCTGCAGTCCTATCCTACACTTCCGCGGGTGCGGGAAGTCGCTGCATCGGTAACAATATTAAAGAGGAAAAGAAGCAATGAAAGCTAAAACGTATCGTGCAGGCAGCATGGAAGTTGTTGGCAGAGCAAACGAGGCTCCCGACTTTGGAAATCCTCCTCCCGGCGGTAAAATTTATGACATGGGAAAGCTTCGGCAATCCGGACCGGAGAATTCTTACTTCGATATTATATATCAATTTATTTGAATGCATTACCAAGGACGTGGTAGATCCCGTAATAATATACTTTCCAGAATGTATTCTCATTCCGATTGAATACTCAAATCTTGGAGGAGACACACGAGATACTCTGGAGTCGTGATCAGAGCCTGCAGCTATGAAAGGAAGAGCTTTCAAGCATGAATGGTGAAACCCGAGGGAAGCTGTGAAACTTTTTTCGGCGAATCAATTTGGATGAACAATCAAACAACTTAGCGTAGAGAAAACTGTGTCAGCACAAAAAAAAATCATAGAACCGGGATGCTAAGAGTAAATGTGCAGACGTCAGGCACGAAGAAATAATCGAGATGACAGCGTCTTTGAAAGCCAGCGGCCTGCCAAAGAAAGGGCTTCAGGAACAAAGTCTCTCAAAATGCAAATACTCGACTTAGCCTAGAAATTTGTGTTTTCCCTGCCAGTCGGATATTCCTTGTCGGATATGGTGGCCTTGATGGGGTGATGATCATTTATTGTACAGCACTTTACTCGACCGCAACACGGGGACTGTAGAGTACAAAGCAGAGCGTGACACAAATTTGAAGCTGAAATGAAACTGTGTGAATATAATCGCCTCTCTGGTCAAGGCGTGATCCAAATTTGTGCCAATATTGGTTAGTGGGCAGATGCAAGGACCTTGAAGCATCCAGAGTATTATCTATTCCTTATACATACGAAGTCCATTTGAAGTCCATACTCGGTACCTCATTCAGCCTTAAGTAGTTGTTATTCGGGAAAGATAGTGATGACGCACTCGCCGAGTCTCTACGTTTGTCCCGACAGGGTTTAACGCAGGACAATGCGTCAGCGCGGGATCATTTCAATATGAAGCCGATCGTGGGGTTCGAAAGAAGAGACGCTGCACGCTAACGTTAACAAGGATCCCCTGATCTGAAGAGTCGGACCCGAGAAAGAGTACTAACCTGAATTGTCGATATTCCCTTAGAGCCATTTTGAATGCGGGGGTTGGGTGGGGGTGGCGTCTGCGAATTAGGTATGTGTTCTCTAGTCTTTCGATAGGACCCACTTTAGGAGATGAGCTGTTCAACATAACTGAGTACGTTGTCCGTTCTTGTCGCGAGCGTTAATCAAAGCCAGGTTCTCCGGTTTGCTCTATGTATGACGGATACCCTGAAACATCTTCCGGAAGCTCTGAATCCTATGCTTCCGGGATGTTGTCAGCATCAAGAATCAAGACCCACCTAACGACAGACACTTGAGAACATTCAAAGAAGCAGGAAAAGACAAAACCAACGCCCGTGGTAACCGCTTTAGAACGTCTACCAATCAACCGATCATGATTACAAAGGTTTTTCGGGCTCGTTTTTGGCAGACTGCATGAGTAAAGACTTTGGGATAAAGGACCGAGGTTATGAGCTAAAGATTATGCAACACTGAAGCGAGGACGAAACAGTTTTGTCACATTAGCCATCATCTTCAGGCTCGATAAGAAATTCAGATCAAGTTGAAATAAGCTACCACTTTGAACAAAGCCCTTATCCGTAAAATTGATGCAAGATGATGAGTACTGGTAAGTATATAATTCTGAAATCACGCTATGAATTCAGGTCAGGAACGATAACAAAGCTTCCGAGACATTGTTTAGTGGCCGTGGTGTTGGGTTTCAATTGCCTGATTGAACTGAATCGTTCACTTTCATCCGCCACTCCACGAGGCACGGACATTGGCCCTGATATGCTTCGGTTTCCTTTAGAACTTCTCTTTGCTCGCGTGGCTCTCGCCCTGACGCCCACTGAAATCCCTTAAATATAGTACATCTTCCTTCATTTCATTATCGACCGTCCTCATCGCTCCGGTCTGCTTCAAATCACATCCTCCATCCCTTCAAGCTGGAAATTGTAGCGTCTCCAGACGAGATTGGAACGACTATAAACAAGCATATTTTGGTCGTTGCTGCCCATGTCATCTTCAACACCTCTCACCATTGGCCTTGCCAGCTTTCTTTGCACTCTTTTTATCTGGTTCCGGAAGCATAAAGCTTCGACAGCATCTTTGCCACCTGGGCCGAAGCCGTTGCCTTTGTTGGGTAATGTCAAAGACCTCACGACCAAAGAATTGTGGTTGCCTGCAGCAAAATGGGCCAAACAGTATGGTGAGAACCAAGTTCTGGCCTGGAAGATTGTCAACTAACAACATTCTCTCTTTTGACAGGTGACGTTGTGTATCTACACGTGTTGGGACAGGGACTCGTATTTTTGAACAGCCCCGAGGCAGCATTTGCGTTGCTGGATAAACGGGGATCGATATACTCCGACAAGCCATCTCTGGTGATGACGGGAGACTTGTGGGTTCTAATGAAAACAACTTGAACCAGATGGGACGGGCTAACAGCTACCACACAGATGCGGCTGCAAGAATATGGTACGATTGTCGTGTCCATTTTGGTTAGTAGCCTCAGGATAATCCTGGCATGCTGCAGGTCGCGTTCACTGGTTATGGCGACCAATCAAAGCGCCAACGGAGACTCATGCACAAAGCTTTCGGCTTTCCGGTCATCCCATCATATTATCCGCTTCTCCAAAGTGAAACACATGGCTTCCTCCGGCGAATCGTTGCATCCCCTCTAAATTATGTAGCTCACACACGCCGGTACGCCGGTGCACTGACGTTGAAGGTCGTATATGGTTATGAACCTCTTGATCATGGCGACAAGTTTCTCTCGATGGCCGAGGAGTGTGTTGATCTTCTTTCGAACAAGATTGCATCTGGCGGTGGAATTTGGCCTGTTGACATCTTCCCAGCACTTCAGCACCTTCCCACTTGGGCTCCTGGCGCTGGATTCAAGATTAAGGCGGCCAAATGGAAAGCAAAGATGGAGGAGTGTGTCGATCAGCCGTTCGAGTTTGTCAAGGACAGCATCGTAAGTTGGCTCGATCTCTCCCGTAAAAGAAACTCATTTCAGCCCTCTTCAGAAATCCGGCAGTTTCAAGCCATCCTTCTGTTCGACGTTACTTGAAGGCGACAAACCGACTCAGGAGTTTGAATTTGACCTCAAGTGGACCGCAAACTCCATGTATGCGGCCAGTATGGATACAGTGAGTTAGAATGCCATTTACGTCAAGACAGAACCTCATCCCCATTCAATCAAATTTAGACAATGACAACTATATCTCATTTTCTGCTTGCGATGATGGCCCATCCAGACGCACTTGCCAGGGCCCAGTCAGAGATTGACACAGTCGTTGGCTCAGAAAGGCTTCCGAACTTTAGCGATCGACCAAATTTACCTTACAGTCCGTTTTTTCGCTTTAGGGCTTCTATCAACTGACACATCAATCAGTCGAAGCTCTTATGAGCGAGACTTGGCGCTGGGGAGTGCCTGTACCGCTGAGTAAGACCTGAAACTTTTGGCCTTCAAGCGGCGTTGACGCTGATTTGTCAGACCTGCCCCATCGCCTGATGGAGGACGACATCTATAATGGCATGTTTATTCCCAAAGGCTCCCTGGTTAGTGCGAAAAGTACGTATCACATGGGCAGATCCATCTAATCTATTTTCAGATATTTGGTAACATTTGGTGAAGCAAGCCCTTTCTCGTCTAGTCGGGCCCCGCGGCTGATGTTTGGCATAGGGCGATAACACGGGATGAGCGAATCTATCCTAACCCCTCTGCATTTATTCCTGAGCGATTCTTGGAAAAAGTGGACCCTGCAACGGAACGTCGTAGAGATCCTCGCAATTATGTCTTTGGCTTTGGCCGAAGGTGAGTAGAGGTACATTGAGTGACACTGATGGCTTATAGTTTATCATACAACTGCTCTCTTGGCAGACAATGTCCGGGCCAGAACCTCGTCGAGTCCTCTCTGTGGCTGCTAATAGCCTCCATGGTTGCCACTCTAGATATCACCAAAGCTGTTGACGCCTCAGGTGTTCCGGTGGAACCTAAAGTCGATTTTAACAATCCCATCTTCAGGTCTGTCGGCCTTGCCTTCTGATGGAATGAAATTCAGCTGATTACAATCATTTCTCATAACTTTAGAATCCCAAGTCCATTTGAATGCGCTCTTCGACCACGCTCTGAACAGGCTTTGAGACTCATTCAGCAGTTAGAAACCACGCTTTGAGTTATCGTTATTATACCTTTCTCTGGTCATTCATTTTCCGCCTCTTTATCTGCATGCATATCCTCATTGACATGATAATTTGCGCACTCATGATACTAGTCCTGTCCTAGTTTGTCTACATTCTCCAATATAGAACATTTTTTATGCATTCCCAGCGCTTAACAGTTACGCGAACGAAAGAATACGACGACGAGCATGGTCATACGATTTTTCCCCGTGATTTTTTGGATCATCATCTCTTCTTCATCCCCATTGCGGAAACCTGACATGTGATACATTGACAGTTTTCACAATTAATTGTTTGGGCACATGATGAGATCAAAGAAGGTTTGATTCCATCGGATTTCCAGACCCAAGGCTCCGGCATGTATTGCGCTGATCTATCGTTATTGACGTTAACGTTAGCTATTCTTCCTTTCAGTGAAGCCTGTCATCGTCTGAAAATACGTTCATGTTCTTTTTCGTCGTTTCTCTGGAGCTTTTTCCCATTTAATTATATCCAAAGAAGGAACAGTCCCATCTAGCAGATGTTGACGTACTCCACTTCCACATCGTCTTGTCCGTAGAATCCGCGAGGTGCGACTTCCCTATTCAGAAGAACATAATTCGCGCTTGGGTTCTTATGGCCGCCAAAGTGTTGATCCAGCAAGACCCCCTTTGCCCTGCCTCCCCACGTTCTTTCCCTCTCTGAACGAAATGTCGGTATCTACAGGAAGTGTCATTCCCGTGTTCAACAACACCCTCGGGGCTCTACTTGTCGGGGGCTTGCTGTCGATGGCGTGAGAAGTTCCATTGGCTTCTAGGCGTCTTTAGTCAAAACTTACCTCGCGTTTAGTCTATGGGGGGTGACGTGTTCGCAAACCTTCACGTTCTTTACGCGTAATCCGAGGGATAGCTCGTTGTTCAAAGCACTGGTACTTGTCTTTTGGACCCGCACTCATTGCAATGAAAACTCATGTTTTGTATAGGTCGCATTCTTATGGTACAGTCAAATAATTGGTGTCTCTTCTTTCTCATCACACGGATAACGTTTCGTACAGGATGCTGGATACGTTCGACTCCGCGCTGAATTGTCACATTCTTTACTTTTACCTCGTTTCGAATTACCTAAATCCACTAGCTATTGCGAAGCCTATCTGGTAAGAATCACTAATTAATCTGTTTGCAATGGAACCATCAGTGACACTATTATCGCCTTAGGAGCGTTATGGTGAGTTGATTGAGTCAGTAAATAAATTCGTCAACTTTTTGGCTTTTCTTTAGATCCATGTTGCAGTCACAGTAAGCTTTCCTTTCCATCTCACTACCGTTGATCCAGAGAACATAATTCTCAGTCGATCTCCAATTTCATCATTCGAAGTATGTTTGCTCAACGCTTTTACCGACGTAAGTTACCAAGATGTCTTGATAATCCTGTTTCTAATCTCAACATGTACGGCCTTACACAGTAAGCAAAGGCAACCTCATCGTTACGACATGGATTGTGAGTCTTAACTGCGAGTTGTCGCGAGACCTTCTTTGATTCAGTATGGCACTAGATGGTTATATCCACACTTGATCTCGGTATGTACTTGCTCATGCGTCGGCCATCTCCCTTATAACTTGACACGCGTTGATCAGTGTGTGGAATCAGTTCGTAGTTTCTGACTTGCTTCAAGTTCTCCGTCATTAACCTAAACGTATAGTAATTACTGCGAGAGCGTTCGTCAGGAACTCCTTGGCACCACAGTCCGCGGCTGAATTCCACACAGATTTGGCATTTCCTCCTATACTGAGTTGGACAAACTTTCGGTACGTACTTTTTTTATTCCCGCCCTACAAGATAACGGACGTTCTCACCAGACGTTGTTTTACCTTAACTTCGCGTCCGGGACTGCAAGTGATTTTAGTGTTGCCCTTGCTCTCTCTTGGATGTTCTTGAAATCTCGGACGGGCTTTCGAAGGTATTCACTCACTTCAATAGTTTCCGAAAGAATGTTGACGTTTAACTTTCCACAGAACCGATAACCTGGTCAACACCCTCATGACGTATACTGTCTATACTGGTCTCATTGTTGGGTAGGTTGATGTATACTACTGAGTAATCGTTGGCCCTTAGTGCCTTTTTTAGCATTGATGCTGCGCTCGGAATGATCTTCTACACTGTAATGCCCAGCAACTTCATATTTTTGGGTGAGTTCTCATGGGCTTGGGTCGTACAACGAGTTATTCACTAGTTGTCCTTAGCGTTCTATCTTCTTTTGAGCAAACGTAAGGGTTTTCGCGTTCAGAAGATTATCGGTGAAAACTCATTCTTGCTGTCTGTAACCTTTCTAGTATATCTCAATTCTTATTTGGCTGTGTGAGTGTTGGTATCTTTCAAGCCCAGATCCTTTGTCATAACTAAATACAGGCTGAATGCGCGGGATGGCCTCCGTAAAGAGACGAATGAACCTCTTTCCATACATCTTTCGCAGATAGCATCGTCGCACAGGTTTGGAAATGCCAATACATACCCAACCCAATCTCAATTGGAGAAGGTGATTTTCCAAGCCTTGAGATTTTGTATGTCGCTCACGGTTGAGAACAGGAAAGCCGAGCAGGTACGGTAGCAATATCTGTGAACACGTTGGTTGAGAAGACGGTTGAGAAGGACATAGACTCACCATCCACCCTTGGCCTCGCACATTGAAGTGGAAACCTTTCGTTGAAGATGACCAAATACAATGGGTTGTTGTTCTCTTCCTGATTGCTGAAGTTGTCAAGTCAGTATCTATACCCCCGAAAATGTTGTATGAACTAGAGTGTATTTTTTGCAATGATGGAAATATGAAATGCTCAGCTTTGCCGAGTCTATCTCAGCCATTTTATGTGAGATGATTAGCTCAAGGTACTTGACCTTATTCTGCTCAAACTCACACTTCTCTGGCTTGAGGTAGAGCTGGTGTCAGTGGATGGCAATGACATCCTGGAAACACAAGCAACCAGATAGGTAGAGAGTAGTGTGGGACTAATATGTGTGAGGGATAGTGAGCCAAGCAAGTTCTCAGAAAGTTGCTAACATGAGGGAGATACAAGGGAGAGTTTAGCATTGTTGCTAAAGGAGTGGAAGGGGATTAAAGGTGGGTAGGGGTCTAGCCTTAGTTGTTAGCAAAAGGTCATTGAGTTGTCAGTGTATCACTATAGTATCATCAACTGGTACTCATTGTTAGTGTAAATGTAGAAGGACTAAGTGTTAGCATCTGATGAATCAGTCACTAAGCCACTAAGGATAGACAAGTATGTGAAGAGGTTAGCATGGTGAGAGCCACTTGCTCTCCTGACACTTTAGCATATTTGTTGCTAGTGAACATAAGAGTACATGTTATTTTCTGTGCATGTGGTGGTCGCATGTGTGTCTATCTACAAGGATATATATACTAGGGTGCAGTGTATGTGGGTGCAGTGTATGTGGGTGCCTGTCCAAGCATTTATTCTTGTGACTTTAGCTTACATAGAAGAACAACATCTTGTATTCACCTACATATTAGTCTAATCTGAACATCAGTCTCACTCCAAGTTGCCCATATGCTACCTAGGTTGGCCCAAAATAACTATGTGTGGGTACCATAGGTATCCTCACTTGAGTAACACCTGGCACCCATACTGGCACTGTTTGTTGACTGGCATATGCTGTGTATGCTGAAGGCTGCTGCAGCAGTTGTACTGACCACAACAATCCTTGCACAAAATGGTGCAGGAACAATGTACACTGTCTCTGCCCCTCTTATCTTCCCCTCTTAGAGGTCTTAACAGAGCTCAGATGTCCTCCTCTAAGTCTTCACTGCTAAGTTCCTGTAACTTGGATGGACTTATGTCTATTCATTCTTCTATCCCTTCTGGCAGTTCAATTCTTTTCCTAGCATTATATGGCACCACTCTAAAAGCAGCTACATGCTCATGCCATACTGATCCATCCAACTCTGCTACCACATAGTTCCTTCCTTTTTGTCCTTGTCAAGACCACCATAGGCCCTAGATATTGTACATGCATTTTACTGCTCAGGGATTTAGCACTTTGCATATCTCTGACTAATACCAGGTCTTGTAGCCAAAACACACTTTATTGACATCTCATTTTCCCTTGCCTACCTTTCAGCCCATGCCAACTTCTCCTTGCTAACCCTAGTTCTCATCTCCTCCACATGCTGACTGTGTTTGGCCAATGCCTGTGCATGCAGGCTAATCAACTCTTCAGTTGAGATCAGTCCTTCTAGCCATTCAATCAGCCATGTTGCCTCAACCAAGTCTAAAGACAATATAGGATGGGCTCCTGTTACTATGAAGAATGGTGAGCACCCAAACTGTTTCCTTACAGTAATTCTGTCAGACTATACATGACATGATAGAAGAACCAGTACCACTTGGATTAGTCTTCACCACATGGCCTTGCTTAAAGCCTGTCGCACATCCCAGTGTGGCCATTCTATCCTGCCATTGGCTCTTGAATTATATGGTGCAATGGTGATTTCTTAGATCCCATATTTCTTTTCCAATCATTCTATCACTTTCTTGAACTGCCCTGCATTATCTGTGATAATATTGTGTATACAGCCCCAGTGACATATAACTTCTTCAAACAGCCATTGTCCAATCAGCTTGTGATTGTTCCATCTCAAAGGTGTACTGACTTGGTTCCTGAGAAGGTTCCTCCAGCATACTTGATGTGCTGCAGGACTCTGTTGACATTCTCCATTATGCTCCCATGGAAATTGACATATTCCAGGATTCTCTGGAATAGTCTCATATCTGTGTCCTTCCAACTCATAGCAGGTGGCTGGTCCTCTTATGGGAACATCATCAATATAAAGTTTAGTTACTTCTGGGATTTCTTCTTGAAGAATATAGGTTACATCATCATGGAAGATAGGGACTGAATTAGTCCACCCCATAGGCAATGTTACCAATTGCAGCACCCCAAATGGTGTCTGGATATGTGGTATAGTCCCTTGACCTTAGATCCAACATCCTTCCATCATACCCCACATATAAGTCACACATCCCTACAAGCTCTTCCTGCAAAATGATTGGCCAACTCTTCAGTTGCTGGAGGCAGGCCAGAGTGAGCAATTGTCACTTTGTTTAGTGGCTCTAGACTGTGTACAATCCTCAGACTCTTTCCATCCTCCTTCAGCACTGCAAACCACTGTGAGTGGTAGGATCAGTTAGACCTCTCATATACCCCAGAATCCATCTTCCTCTTTATTTCCTTACATAAGTCAGCATATAATCCTGGTCCAATTGGTCTGTTTTTCAGTACCCATGGCTGGTGTGGGACTACAGGCATCACAACTGGTGGAAAATATTCCTCCTTGAACTTCCCCTTCTGCTCATCATTCCAGGCAAATGCTTGGTCCTGTAGCATCATGAGATGATGTACTAACCTCCACTTTTCTGGCCACAGGAAATCTCCCTCATGTGCTTTGTCTATGATCTTCCTACACTCCTCTATGTACCTTCCAGTAGGTACAAAGTCTGGTGGGTGTGGACTCAATCTTGGCAACTCAGCCAGGGAGTCACCTTTAATACACCTTTCAATGCAAAACTCCTCAGGTACCATCTCTAATACTGGTCACACCTTCCTAGCCACTGGTTTATACTTTCTCCCAGCAAACACTTCCACTACTTTCTGACTACCACTTGAGCTCTCCCCCCAACCATTAATTCCTGCTGTTGGTAAGTACCCCAGTTCTCTCTTGGGGTAAGATGCCAGAACCTGTTCAGTTTCTTCTCCACTTCTTCCTGATGCATTATATGCAGCCAGGTAAGCATCCCTCACTTCTTCCTTCCCAAACTTTCCATCCTTCTTACAATATTCTGTCACCCAATATCCTTCCTCTAGACTCTCTTTCAGCATGATAGCAGTCTCTCCTTGATTGCCAATCAACTCCTCAAGGCTTATGCTTTTAACTCCTTCTTTTTTATATCTAACACCTCTCCTTTCTCCTCTGTCTTGCCCCTCTCAAAGGTGGGTAAAGCCAACCATTTTCCTATATTGAGATGGTGATTGTTATGATGGCCTTCCCATTCTTCAAGTTCTGCACATTGCTCTCAGTCAAGGTGTCAAATGGCCATCCCAATAGAATTGAGTATGCTGGATCCCCAAGACATGCACCTGCAAATAGACTGTAAATCCTTCACCAAACTTAAAGAGCACATTCCAAGCTAATCCAACAGATTCATTGATCTGCTTGTTGGCACTGTCCATGCATAACCTTATGTCTGGATCCCAAGTAAGTCCCACTTGTTGAGCTTTATCAAATGCCATGCTGACAATCTGTGAACCACTGTCCAATATTGCCTCAACCTTGCCTTGCCCATTGACTAATGGATGTAGTGACCTCAAGAGTTGCAAATCCCTTGTCACATATACCACAGTAGGCTTTTCACCAGAAGGCAACTGGTCCAGGAATGTGGCTACACAATCCTTATGTACCACCACCCCTTTAGGTACCCCTTCCTCATTACCATCTGCTATGCAGTAAGTAGCTTGTGGTAAGCCCTCAGTGTTCACCAAATCCTCTTCAGTTGGGTCCTCTGCCCCTGGTGTCACCTGTTGCTGAACTGACACCTGTGCAATTGCTCTAGTCCTACTCCAAGTACTCATGCTTAATGTTTTATCCAGCTCCTCCTTAACACCATAAATGGCTAGCAGATCCTTGGTCTCAACTGTTACTGAGGTCTTCAAGATCTGGTCCACCACCTGTGTTGCTCCCCTTTTGTCATTCTTTCTCCATCATATATTGTTTCCTTCATTTAAGGCTGGTACCCTCTCAAATGGTACATCCCATGACCTCTTCTCCACTGTTTCCCTCTGTTCTGCTGTCTGTTTACCATTGGGATTCTCAGTGACTCTCTCTGGCAGTACTGTTTGTATTGGTGCATTATCCTTTACTACCTTCCTTGAGGTCTCTAAAAATCCTTCTGGTTGAACTTCTGTACTTCTGCCTGGTCTGCATTTCTGCACATGTTTACAAACACTGCACACATCTCATCCATCTTTTTCTGGAACCTTTCCTCCCTGTCCTTCTATTCCTGAGCTAAGTGTTCCATTATGTCATCATGGAAGTCTCTGATGGAGTTGGTGAATGTTGAGTATACTAGAGTATCCTCCACTGTTACCACTGTGGCAGCTGGTCCCAGACTCCAACCATAGAATGCTTCTGCAGTCTGATTTGTTCTCAATTCCACCCTATCTCTAGGTGAGATGTTAGGAGGGTCTTGAAGTACTGTCTCCCCATTTTTAAGCCTTGATTTTCCATCTACTAATATCAACTTTCCTTTTGCCACTTGTTCCTTCAACTGAGGACAACTCCACTGGCAATGCCCTAGCTCCCAGGAGTGGAAACACCTACTTGCCCCTTGCCCCATGTTGTTGTAAGAGGACTGAGGGACAGGCAAGATGCTGCTTTTAGCATTGGCAAATGTCTGTGCCATGGTCCTGACCTCCTGCTGAATAGCTTGTGTATAACTTTTGAATTCTTTTTCTTTCCCCATGGCCATGACTGAATCTTGGAGGCTGACCAGCTTCTCCCCAGCCTCACCATTCTTGTCCTTGAACCTCACCTCCTTACCTCCTACTTCATACCTCTCCTCCCTAGGCCCTAGTGCATCTTCCATAATGGTCTTCACTACTTTGATAACCTCCTCCAAGTCATACTTGTTGTCTTTATGTCTTTTGCAACCTGGATCAGTGTAGTGTCCATACCATTGCAGAGCCCTGGTCATGACCAAGTCTGCTAAGGCTGGATTCAGACACTTCATGAACTTCTGCCCCAATACCCCATTGCCTAACACTTGTTCCAACTTTTTAGCCTCTGCACAGAACCTTCTAATGAGTGAGTGTATCTCTTTGACATTCTCCACACTCAACCTGGCTGTATGAGGACAACCCCCAAGCCCACCTATTCATTTTCATTTGCCTCCTCCCTTCTTCACATCTCCTCCTGCACATACTCTTTCCATATTGTGTCTGCATTTCTGATCACCTGACATCCCTCCTGTAGTCACTTGACTCCTACTTACTAATCATGACCACCTGACATTCCAGAGTCTGATTGTTATTACCAATCCCTCTCCTGGCAATGTCCGAGTTTTTGCCCCTTTTAGTCTTTATCTTTCCCACACATTTTCCAGTGGCTTATGTGTACTATACAGTTGGTTCCCATGCTTCTGGGGCCCCAGAAGTATCCACATCCTGGCATAGGGACTCCTCAGACTTATTCTCTTTGAATATTCATTTGCCAGGTGAGTAGCTAGACCTATACTCTGTAGCCCACCTGCTAATATACTTTGGATATTCCTCTGCCAGTTGTGTGATTTCCATGGCTCCCTGAGGTTGCCCTTACACTGGCATGTTCTGCACAAATCCTATAAAGTTCAGCTACACTCCGACTGTCATCAACAGCCTCAGGATAGGAGTCCAGGATTTCTTTGGTGAGGTCCTCCCAACTTGCCCCATTCTCAAAGCTATCAAAGCCCATCCACTCCATCCCAGTCTGTGCATCAACATAGTCCAAGATCCTCTCCTTCCTTTCTTTTGCTTCCCCAACACCTGCCATGAAAAACAGGTTCTCCATCCTTTGCACAAATTGTCATACCTCCACAGGTTGTGTATGATTGAACCTGGGTGCATCCCAACTGGTGGCAAATGGTAGGCTTTGTTCTCTATTCTGATTGTCCCCCATATTTATATGTGTATTTTCAATATTTTCTCTTATCTGCACCTTTATAGCTTTATTTCTGCATAGTATTAATTCTGGGTTGTCAAACATGTTGTGCTCAACAGCCCCTTTATTTCTCCTGAATCTAGCAGTAGACCCACTTTGTGACACTGCCATTGTTCTCCTTGGTTGTGTAACCTTTGGTTGCAATGGCCATGACCCTGGTGGAGCAAAACTAATCTTGCTTTTGATGAGTGGTCCTCAAATATGAGGGCCAAACATACACAGTGATTAAGTGTTGTTCAATGTGCTGAAACCCCTTGTGGTGGGCTCCAGATGAAGTGCTCAGTGTCATATAAGACAACTAAGACACAGAGTTTGGGGCTTCCAACACAACAAATTAACTAGCACACATAATACAATGTCTCAATATAAATTTTTAATTGGTTTGATAAATGGCCTAATGACTCTTTACTGAGGTATCAACAAGATTAGCCTAAGGTCTCCACACCCTGGGGAGCTGGAGCCACACTCTATCTAACCTGCCTTTCCTCCTCCATCCTTTTTCCTTTTATATTCCCTCCTCTGTGCACAGACCATCTGCCCAAGCATTTATTATGAATGCTACAGAATTGTTTTTACTTTTGTTTCTTCCTTGGGCATTACCCAGATCATGTTCCAGGTGATTACATGATTTTATTTGACCTTTCAATCCATCACTTATCCTGCCTATGAAGTTTTACTCCCTCCTTCTTTATGCCTTGTTTTCCTCTTATTCTATTGTGCTTCTTCCCTCCTCTCTTCTCCTACACCTTCCCCTACCTTTGCAGATGCATTCCTGTTGTCCTCCAGTTATTTTGGCCCTGGTTTTAGTTAATCTGGCCCCAATTTTGGTTCCCAATGCCACCTAATTAATTCAAAACCTTAATTGCTTCTCCAGTGATCCCCTTTTCCCTTGCCACATCAACACTTCCATTTTGCACCTTTTGACACCCCACACTCTTCCTTGTTGCCACCAACCTCATTTGACACTGCTCAAGGGAGTTGAAGATCCATTATTCCATGATGAAAACTGTATGGTTCCCATCTACAACTATGTCCGCTTTTTGTCCATGGGTTCAAGCCGTGGAGGATGTATCAAAAATGTTCCAAGCTGCATCTCCACGCGCGAAACTCCATCTTTTGGTCGACCCTGATTTGAATTGGACAAAAGGAGAAAGAGATGTTGGAGGTGTTCATCCGGAAAACAGGACTCGAACTCGGGCACAGGTGGAGGCTTGCTGCCTTCCTGAAACCTCCCCAAATCACAAGTCTGTGTGGGCTTCAGACGTCTTTTCGCGTATTATCATCGTGTCATCGATTGCGCCTTTTCTCCAATGGGGAACTACAGATGCTGCAATTGATATATGGTTTAGTCCTACTTTTGATGAGTCCTTTTGTGTCCTCACGACCGCCTGCCATGAATGTAGATTGTCTCCAAATAGGTTTAGGTTGTCGGTCAGGGTCATATCTCTTGTACGGCGCTGTGTAGACTGTTGTGTGGATGATGCTCCTCATCTGCAGCTTCTTCTCTTGCTGTGTCTCTTTGGACAAAATTGCTACAAGTATCGCCAAATGGGCAGCCATCAACATGTGTCGCCTGGGGAAGGTCCTTGCAATTTCCAAAGCCTTTTGGATCTTTGTTACTTGATTGTCTTAGTTCAGCAACTTTGATAGATGCTGCTGTAATAGCAGTGTTTTGGGGCGCAGCGTCAAAACATGTTTTGTCATCTCCCTCGTTGAAGAGGATACACTGACCATGAGGGGTGCTTGGATCGGGGGCGTTGTGCTCGCAGCTGGAAGTGTGACTCTTTTTGTTATATTTGTAAACTCTTATCAATTCTCAACTTCCTGGTCAAAAGTTAAAACCAAAGGATGTCGAATGACATTCTGTTGTACTTTTTTTTTTGGACGGCCTAAATGATAACGTATTTATCATAATTACTATTTTTGACCTACACTAAGTAGCTAAGTCATAGGTTTATGTCAAGTGCATACGCGTATGGTTGTATGATGGTATCGATTGAAAATGGTAATGACCTATGATTCATCTTGTCAAGTATTGGTTCGCGCGCCTAATGAGATATCTGGACTCCAGATTGAGGTCTGCCGCGGGCTCAGCACTAACGACGCCACCGTAACCAGGGGATCCAGGGTAGAGATGTAGGGTGGGATCCAGGGGAAGAGATGTATGGGGTTTATTCAGCAAAAGTGATCCCTGTGCCTGACTCCCTAGTGCACAGCATCCTGGGCTATCCGTGATAAGTGCCTGACTTATGTGTCCTTAAATTGACCGATGCCGAGTCCAATGCTTCTGACTTGCTTGACCTTTAATGACCTCTTATCTGGCTGCTCACTGTCAAGGCAAGTTTCATTCTGGTCATTTTGGTGTCTTTCTTTGCTCACGTTAATCTGTAGGGCGCTCCCAGTGCGTCAAACTCCTTACCATACTTCTGCTTGTCCCTACCGTTTCAGGGGTCAATTTTGATCAATGCTTGAAGGACATCAGGAGTGGTCAATGGGGTGATTCTGGCGGAAGAGACAATATGGGCAATCCAGTGGTCATCTCGAATGCCACGGCAATAACTTACGAGTTGTGCATAAGAGCATGTGGCTCAGGATCTGAGCCTTTCCAATGGTCTGTATTTTCTCAGCAGTTCAGTTCGTGGTTGTTGCCTTGGTTAGCCCTTGTTTCGCAGCTACCGTTCGGGAGTGAAGATAAACTCGACAATCTTGTCTCAATGCTATTGACTGTTGGCTCCCCAACTCTGGCTGCGTATTCGCTGTCACTTACGGTTTTGAATGGTCGCTGGATCGCTCGCCGCTTCTCGTCGTACAAATTCCCAAACACCCCCCGGGCCGTTCGTATCCTTAGCAGTTTTCAGCAATCTCCATTGCAAATAAATACTCATCACTCTCTCCTCGCATCTCTCATTGTACTTCCACATAACGACGAATGGTGGAGGGAACTCGTCGTATGGCTTGATTATACACATACATGGTCAATTTCCGCCGTCACCTCTATAGCGTGGGTGATTATTGCATACGCATTCACGGTCATCGACTCCTTTACTGGTAATTTAACTAACGCTGTCAACGCAAACGGCGAAGGTGTTGGCCCATTATGGATCTGGTTACTACCAATCGTCATCGGCTGGTTACAGATCTCCCCAAAATGCGATACCAAACGATTGTTCCAGGCCGTGAGACGTGCTAACAATATCGCATATGTTGCTGACCCGTCCGGGACTTCAGTCTTGGCGACCTCCCTTTCTCAGGATCAAGCCATTTCCCTTAGACAGGGAGTCAACGATCCGTTGTACGACGACGAAAGATGTACGGTCCCCATATACAACTACGCTCGTCTTCTGCCATGGGTTCAAGCTGTAGAGGAAGTTTCAGAAATGTTCCAAGCTGCGTCACAGCACACGCACCTTCATCTTTCCGTGAACCCATCCGTGGAATGGGTAAACAAAGAGAAAGGCACGGCAGGTATCCATCCAAAAAATAGGATCGGAACTTGTGCACAGGTTGAAACTTATTGTCTCCCCCTCGGTGAACAATCCTCGCCGAACCGGAGATCTATGTGGGGACCCAACATCTTCTCGCGCATCGCAATTTCATCTTCGATTGCGCTTTCGCTACAATGGGGAACAACAGGTGCTGCAGTAGTTGTAGTTTGGTTCACCCCCACTACAGGTGAGCAATACATTTCTGTTGTGACGAGCCGTCTGGTCTGAAGAAAACATAATACTGTTACAGGTCTCGGTTGCCGTTCAGGAGCATATCTACTCTACGGCATCGTATCCATGGTCGTATGGGTGCTACTTCTTGTATCAAGCTTCTTATCCCACTACGTGTCGATGAGGCATCACGCAGCCGATCAACTTTCTACGATTCTCACTAGGTGGGCTTCCATCAGCATGCGCCGCCTGGGAAAAGTTCTCGCAGTTTTCAATGCAATATGGATCGTTGTCACCTGCCTCTTCCAGTTCAGCAACTATCTCGATAGGTGTTACTGCAACAGTAGTGTTCTTGGACGCGGTGTAACAGCGTGGAATGTGATCATGTTTAACCCATCAGACATATCAAGCATGAGGGGTGCGTGGATTGGTGGAGTCGTGCTTGCCGCCGGAAGCGCAACACTCTTTGTGTTTTTTGTGAACATTTTCATCAACCCTCGACTTCCAGATTAAATAAACCATAGGTCTTGACATGTATTCCTAATTATTTTTGTAAGGTTATGTAGTTTAATGTATGAGTCCTGCCTTGTGCCTATTGACACAGGTTTATCATGTTGGGGGCTTCACCCCCAAACCTCTGATTTCATCCTGGCCCAACCTTGCTGTGCTTGATTAGGGCCTTGTTTTTCCAGCTTAATCCCAGCTCCAACCTCACAGTGCTCAGTTAGTGCTTTGTTTACCAAAACTCAATGCATAGTCCAGCTCAAACTTTACTGCACTCAGTTAGGGCCTTGTTTTCTCAAACTCAATGCTTAGTCTCAGCCCCAACCTCGCTGTGCTAGTTAGGGCCTTGTCTTGCAAAACTCAATGCTTAGTCTCAGCCCTGCCCTTGCTGTGCTCAGTTAGGGTCTTTGTTTTTCAAACTCAATGCTTAATCCTAGCCCAAGGCTCACTGCACTCAGTTAGGGTGTTGTTTTCAAACTCAATGCTTAATTGCAGCCCCAACCTTGTTGTGCTCAATTGGGTTCTTATTTTCCCAAACTCAATGCCTGATTGCCTGATCCCAGCCCCAATCTTAACTCAATGCTTAGTCTCAGACCCAATCTCACTACTTGGTTAGGGCCTTATTTTTTGAATCTCAATGCTCAATCTCAGCAACCTCTATCTTTTTTGAGGGCTTCACTTCTGAATTCATGCAAGCCTCAACTCTGACTGCACTCCTTTAAAGCCTTGCTTTTGACACTTAGCACCAACTTTATCATGTCCCAGTTGGGGCCCTGTTTTCTTGAACTCAATGCTTAGTCTCAGTTCCTTCACTTGCTGTGCTTAGTTAGAGCCTTGTGCTTAATCTCAACTTTGACCTCAGTGCACTTGATTTAGGCCTTCATTGCACCCTAACTTCATTGCTCAATGCTGAAGACAGTCCAATCAACTCATTGACTCTCAAGTTCCAATGCAGTTTATAGAGTCACCTGGTTGTAATGCCACTTATTTTGTCTCAGCTTTTGAGCCCTACCTAGCTATACCAGGAATAACTGTCTGTGCTGGCTGCAGCTGGCACAATAGCACCTCAATCAATTTTGATCTTATAAAGTCCAAGTTTCAATTGGAGCATTGTTTCTCTTCTTCCCTCATAACTTCCATCATGGACACTGCCAACTCTGGTTGTCAGAAACCCCAGCTTGACATTACTAGCACTTTGCCTCCACATCTTGCCTAGCTCAACAATCAGATGTTGCAGCCTCTTTCCTTCTTATTTGCTGTCTAGGATCAGCAGCTAATACACTGTTCCAGGAATTACTACTGTTTGCAGCCATAATCCAGATTGTGCAACTGCTACTTGCTCTGACCCATTTTCCTTCTGATCTTCTTTTTCTTTTCAGGTTGAGACTGCTCATCTCATGGCTTTAGCTTCCTTCAACAACACCACCTTTTGTTGGCTGCAAATGCTTTGTTCTGGTCTCAATACCTTGCTTTTTTCTACTCTGTTCTCTCTCATGCTGGTCTGTCCATTGTCCTTATCTGCCTGCCTCCCTGATCCTAGTACATCCAACCTGACAATTGTGAGCAAAATGTGACAATTTCTTTCTTTTGCTATTCCTAGCTGGCTGCTCTTTTCTGCTCCAGCACAGCCTTGATGGGTGCTTTATTCATGTCCTGCACCTCAGCCTTTGGGAACTCAAGTGGCATTTACACTGCAAGCCTGTGCTCCACCTCTTTGCTCTCTACTACTTCATGTCTCTGGACAGCTCAACCTTCTGTTTGCTGATCTCTTGCCTAATTTTGAGCCTGCAGAGCTGCCATTGGAGCGCCTTAGCTTTAGCCCCCTTATTTTGTACCCCAGCTCTCTTTCTCCAGTCCCAGTGCATCCTTTCCTTTTTACCTTTTATTCTTCCTCAAGTCTTCATGCCTTTCCTAGATTCATGTTGCTTCTAACATTGCATGTGACTTACCTATGTCTACAAGCCAGCCTGACTAGAGCAGCAGCTTGTGAAGTTGGCAGACAAGGTGGCAGACTCTTAATTTTAATTCTGTATATTTTCTGATTGTGGTTGTACTTTCTTTTCAAGTATCAGGTAGTTTTGTGATACTTCTATTCAAGATCAACGTGCGGGAGTTCAGTATGGGCTAGATAAAGCCAATATAACTCGATTTTGTGCATGTAAATTGTGAAACAAAGTAAAATTAATTCACCTATATAAAGCCAATATAACTAAGTGAATGTAATAAGTATGAAGTGTTAAAATGAATGAGTAAATTAATACAACACACCTCAGTTTTGTGCATGTAGATTGTGAAACAAACAGAGGTGTGACAATCAAGAAAACATATTTTAAGGCCTAGCCGAATGTACGTGATGAAAGCGCCTCGATGCGCAGTGCAAGTGTGCTGGAGCACCCCTACTCCTTGACACTCCCACTTGTGGGGAGGTGTAGCCCCATCGCCTTCATGAACTTCCAGTTTTTATCATGTGGGAGGGCCTTTGTAAAGATATTAGCAACCATGTCCTTGGTAGGTATGTATCAAACCACTGATTTGCCCTTCACAACCAGGTCATCTTGGAGGTAATGAAACTTGCGCTGGATGTGTTTTGTCCGAGAGCGGCTTGGTTGTTGCACAACAAGTTTGACAGTTCCTTCTGAACATGACCTATATCTTTGAAGAATATTCGGAGCCATGCAAGGTGTTGTCCAGCGTAGCATAGACCAATTTCAGTGGAAGAAAGAGCAACCATAGTTTGGCACTTGCTGGCCCTTTGCCACTTTCATTACAGAAAAAGACATCTTTCATTGTCTAAAGCCTTTCCTATGAGAAATAGACCTATTCGAAATGGCGTGACACATTTTTATGGCCCTTTTTTTCTCAGAAGTAGAATCCAGCACCAGCAGTGATTGTCGTGGCATCACATGGCTGCAATCATCCAATAATAGGACATCTACATTGTTTGGGTTAGAACAAAAAGTAAATGAGTGTGTAAATAATAAACATGGAATGGGAAACAAATGTGATCATTTGATTCTGAGGGGCATCAATGCAGACACCCCTCCAACCTCAACAATAGTTGACTCCATTACGACAGCTGATACATGATGTACAGCTTGCAGGTAAACAGTCAATTCCGACATATAACATTGCCATTACGGATCTAGGATATAGTAAAGAAATGGCACTAATAGCATTCACATATGTGATGTCCGACACAATACATGTTCTGTAAGATACTGCATCAGAAATCCACGATTCCAGGTGTGGCTCCTCCGAATCAGACGATAGCTGGTTCTTTTATACAAAGAGAAGAATAGTTAAATAAGGGGATATAACACCAGTTATGACACGAGGATTAACCGCGGAGTTGAGATGTCAGAGACTCAGCATGAGATACAGGCCGGTCTCCTTGGTGATTAATTACGAAGTCAAAGCTCGGGCCCTGGGAGTACTTTGAATCTAGAGCATTGCGTTGTGAGACACGACGTCTTAGGTTAAGTGTTAGCCTGTTTCCAGAAACTGTTAATATGCACAGTGAAAAGCTGGTATCGAAGTTTCATGAGCCGCCAAATCATGAAGGTGATGATACCTACGGTTGGGACAGTCCAAACATGTCCGGGGCCCGTGACCATATTCTAGGATACAGTGGAGCTTGTCAGTTGATGTAAGCGTTGCATTACAATAAGCTCACAAAAGCGAAAACACGGCTCCAACTGAAAATCTATGAGAATGAAACATTGTATAAAGAAGGTCCGTACCAACAACAACAGCAAAGTGTGCAATACCTATATCAAACTTGCCTCAGTCCAGGTTCGAGGATGATTTCGGCTTCAACTTACCTTCCCAAAATAGACAGCCATAGGATGTCCCACACTCCATTCTTCTCGAGAAGCAAGAAGTGCCAAAACGAATTGTGAGGACAACGAGTCCAGTCTCGGAGAGTATCCTAATGATTTTATAAATATCAAGTAGTAATAGTATATTTCAAGAAACAGAACAAACGTCGGAAGCCACATAACCCACGCATATGATCGTATCTGTGTAAAGCTTAACTGAGGTACACTGTTTTGTTCGATTTCTACAAACTTCACGCATTCCGGAGAGACAATTACCCTTCAAGACATCCATGTTCCCTGGAACATATCAACACATCAGCAAACTTGTAGGTCTAGAACCAATGTACTGCATACGGATTATTATAGTACATAAGGCAGTCACTATGCCAATTGTCGTGAGAGCGTAACAAGAACCATTTAGCCATAGAAGGCGCCATATTGAACGATCGTTTCCATGCAAAGCATTCACGCGAATTGCAGCGACAGCTTGAGAGGAAGGTGAACACAACAGTATGGAAGTAGCACTTGAATTACCGTGCGCGGAGATGTAAGTCATGAACACGAGATAACCGCGGAAAAGCATCCAGACTTTACAAAACTAGAAAGGAACATCAGCTACAGACAGGAGGAATAAGGGGACTATAATGACAGCATGCGTCACTGGAGAAAATCTTTCTAATGAAAGAAGTGAAACTAATCCTCAAGAAATAGATATAGGAATGGGCATACCAAAGACATCGAGGGCAAGGATGATAGGCCTTTGTACAGTTTAGCACTTTGAAGAATTGAGGCTTTAAGCCTAGAAGGTACGCACACAGTATAGCGGTTCTTGAACGACCAATGGTCAATCGAAAGCTGATTTATACGTCATAAACCTCACACACAAATAGGAAGATCGCGGAAACAATGTTCCTTCTTTTGCTCCATATGAACTCGATCTTTTCAGATTGTAGATAGTGCCAGTGGTACTTAGATAGTCTTCACTTATGTACTCACTTCATCATCAATCTGAAAAGGGTAAGGAACTGTACATTTGATGAAAGTATGAGCGCTTGCTGTCAAAATGTGGTCATAAATGAGTACTGAGAAACCTGCGACTGGCAAATCAAAAGATCTCGGTACGTTCGCCAGTGGAATAGGTATTCAAGGACATACGCAACATCGAGCTGTATGGACAAGAGGTCATTTGTTATGATGAATTACTCGGTGCAAGTCGGACAAAAACACACATGACTGCTTCAGCATCACGTTGAGCAGGACTCGCGATAAAGGAAGAAGACATTATAGTGGTACAGATGATTCCGCGAAGTCGAGAAGAAGACCTACCAACAGAACATGGGCCTCGGACAAAAATCGAGGTCAAAGAGTATGCTTCCGATTTTAAAGGCAGCGTATGTCAAGACCACACGAATGATCACGCCTCCTTTGGGCGGTGACCTTGAGAAAAACCGATGAACTATCTACTTTTGACTCAGCCTGGGATGAAACAAGAGTGTATAATCATGATATACGGAAGTAAAGGAAATCACAATCATGATACACCACTCTGAAAATCACTGAGGGCGGTGCGAGAGGCGAAGATGACCCGCCAGACGAGTAGTCCCTTGAAGTATTGAAGGGCCCCGGAAATCGAACAAGACCGCCATTATGGATGCTCACTGAAGAGCTTCAAAAGGCTTGAACTTCGGAGAAAATGCGAGTCAAGGGTTCATCAACTTTATGTAATGGACAATCAACATCTTTTATCAAAACAATATCAAAACAAGATCACGGGACTCATGTCAATGACACGGGGGTTGAAACCCATGAATCTTGTCTTGATCTCTTCCAGTGTGGATGCTCGATGCCCGTTTAGATATATAAAAACGATCCAAGACGCTGTCGTTCCCTCTCGACATTCTCAGCATCGCCATGATCAGTTGGTACTTAGATTATCGACGCAGTTCGTATCGATCACTTGCATGCGCCTGTATTCGCCCACCTCTGGACCCATACAAATTACGTGGCGGGTGATTGATTTATTGACATGTCATTGGGACAACCATTCGTTGACTAGCCGAGGTCATGGTGGCATTATCTTCACAAATGACGAACGTGTCGCTCTGAGTGCTGTGATGAAGCCCTTCACTTAGAGGATGGATCACTCATTGAGCTGGGATATCTGGTCTTCACGTTTCGAAAGTTCCATTCTCTCATAGTCGATCACACTCAAACCTCTGATGTCTTGATAGATGCATTGTAGCCTTTCGCGTCCCAAAAGCTCCATTCTCAAATTAACCGCACTGAAATGTGCCTCTGACGTCTTGGTGGGTGGGTAATACCTCTACACGATGCTTTTCACCGCTATTTGACCGTTTTTTTCTTCAAGTCACACACTATAATCGGGTATGTCATATGCAGGTCGTCACTGGATTTTCTCGTTGCATGCATAGCGACTTTGGTCAGAATGCTTCCATGAGCAATCCCTAGCCGACTTTCTACCCCTAAACCTACCACCGGTTTCGAGTCTGAAAAGAAAAATTCTGATCTTTACGCGCCCGTCGCCGGTCCTCGCCCCATGAGTTCTGTGTCGGAATTGACTCGGGACTAATCCCAGCTAACCTTGATTTGGATACCATTTTGACTTTGCTATCAGTTTCATGCACATGAATGCATGTGAAATGAACCATTCTTCATGCTGACACGTTACCGCATGTGCTATTTCCTACTTACGCAGGACATGAAAAATCACCAGATTTGCCTATGTCGTGGAAGTCTATTTCTAAATTAATGATCTCTATCTTGGAACCATGGCCGGTGACACTTCTCAGCATGTACTTCGCTTTGGTTACCTTGTTGAGCTGTTAATGGACGTTTATTCACTAATCTCATCGAATGCTCGTGACGATCAACCTTTGTAGGCTTCAGATGCGTACGATTCTTGTATCAGACTTCCTTTTGAAGTTATTACGTTTTTTATGGAGTTTTCGATAGCAGGTCACGTCAACATGTACATATTCTAACGACATGCATGGATCGTTTAACGCAAATAAACACCTATCATACAACCTAAGAATATGTAGTCAAAGTATACGAGAAAGCTATGGTTGTTTGTCACTGGACGCCGAGCGAAAGAATCTTCACCTTCTCCGACAAAGCGATAATACTCATCGCACACAAAGCTTGAGTAGTTCGAGGGTTCGTTTCACACTATCGTTATCATTCTTGGAAGGCGAAGCGAACAATGGAAAGTTATCACTTTACCAATCTTAAACTGCAAGCTCTCTTGAGAACCCCCTTGCCCTACATTGACACGCACCCCAGGCTTCCTGCACAGCTTTTCCATTATCCACCCTCATTAGTTTTTGAGGCCGATTGACCGATATACAGTTTTGAAAGACATTAGAAGGGCTCGCTTATCACACGTGGCGGTGGCAGGATTAATGGATATCAAAGGTATTCACACAGTAACCCATTCCAACGTGCATTTCATGTTATCTTTATGATCTATGCGATATAACGGACTTTACGACGCTTGAAACATGTACGGTTACCAACAGTTTCGGTTGTGTTGAATCGGCGACGTTAGGTGGGCAAGGGGAACAAGAGGAGCCAACCTCTCGGCGCTTACGAGAATGAGTCGAATGTTGTGCCCCATTTTTTTAGGGAGGCTTTCGCATATATGTTTGGAGAACGAATCCCAGCGAATTCGTTATGACAAAAAGATGTCAATGCGGAAGGGTTGGTCCTGAGTATCAAAGCAACACGTCCTTCGAATTCGAATTTGGCATTCATGGGGCTACGGTGGGAGGCAAGTCAAGGTTTTCGTAACAGCACGAACGTTTACATGTGACGAACGGTTCTCAATCGCCTCATGACGAGAGGAAACGTGTGTTCCGATATAGCAGCCACTGACGGAGCAAGTGTTCTCGTTGACTGTCTGACCAACGTCTTCTCATGGTGACCATGAGCCTTGCCGACAGTCGGAAATCGTAATCATTCAACATTGTAAAATACTTCCGCTCATTTGTATCTGAGGCGTCCCTGTAAGAATAGGAGTGCTTGTGTCCGAAATCGAGTCGCTTTGAGGGTGGAGCGCGATTAGGAGGTGCCTGCAGCATTTCCCGCTAAGACCGCTCCGACTGGCCTGGAGACCTCTCGAGATGGTAACCATGCGAATGCGAATGCTGATGTGTGATTGAGCGGGATATCCCGCCGCACAGCACGACGATAGCGACATTAATTGCGTTATGTGCCAAAGTGGAAGGTATGAACCACAAATGTGTCTCGGAGGTACAGACCGAGCAGAAATTTTTAATGCGAGCGCACTCAATCTGATGTATAAATGTGGGTCCCTACTTTATATCAAAGTCTTTTGTCCAGCATTGCCCAAGATATTATTGAAAACAGCGCAGAGGCTGCAACGCGTCGACGATATATTTGCACTTGAGGGTATATTGCCCGCCTCTGTGGTTTGAATTGATTGGCAATATCATTTTGTAACTGGAATGACGGGTAATATCATAAGATTCCGTGGCCCTGAAGAAAGGTACATACATACTCACCCGAATTTATGCCGCGATTAGGTGTTGTGGTTCATTCAATATACATATGATAGTTGCGCGTTTGTACTTGAGAAGACGGGATTCATGGGGAACGAGGCCGGGTACTTGGCCCAAGTACTTAGCACTCAAGGCTGAAGTGATAAGTGCTATAAACATGAGGACCGAACTCGGAGCCCGCTGCCCACTTATTTCAATTATAGCCATATTGGTAGAGAAAATGATGCATGATGTGGTATGTACATATTACAGATATTACATACCTTCTAAAGGGTAATATTAATATCTATTAGGAAGATGTCCTGAACGACAACCATACTATGTGTAGAAACCATGAGACCATATGAAGCTTGGAAGAGTATGCGTGCAGGTATGTCTAAATGTGAAATGAGATATGTATGTAGAGACGATAGCAAATAAAACATTGATGATGAAGGATGTAAACGAACGCTAACAGCGGACATCTCCAAAGTCCCGATTGATTGAATAGAAAAGAAAAGGATGCACGAATGGAGAAACATTCATGACTTTTTCTGTGATTGCCGTCGCTGTCAGATGAGGTCCACGAATAAGCAACCTGAAACATACTGGTCGCATCATCAGCGTCGAGGAGTTTTTTGGTGACTGAGAGGGCGCCTGCAAGATAGCGAGCCAATCAGTGAACCGAACTACGACGGACGTGAGGGAAGAGACTAACGGAGTATGCGTATGGTGAAGGGGACGGTGCTTGTGAATATGACGACGCTGTTTTCGAAAGAGCATTTCGTAACTAACAGACGAATGATCTTCAAAACAGTTCGACTGAACGAGAAGAGAAGAAACTCACCAATGCCTCACTCTCTGCTGCTCGTGAAGCGTACATGTTTGGATGTAACGCAACATTTTGGATGCTGGTAGCGTGCGGTAGTGAATGCAACGAAGACGAAACGCTGGGGAAAGCGACCAGGCTTGAGGGTGCCGACTGATTTGACGCGTCGCGAGACATGGTGAGAATGATAAAAATTTTAGCGAGTAGAAGCGAGATCGTAGTCAAAGGTCTAAGAAAAGGCTACAGTGGCCAACAGGAAATTGGGGGCTGAGAGAAATTATGTGGCGGTTGGTAAGGCCCAACTTATATAGACCTTTCAGGTCACTCTCGGCGCGTGCAGGCCTGAGTTGTGACAAGGGCTCCTATCGTTTGCGATCATAAGAAGTTCACTAAATTTGGATTGACCGATCAATTACGGTTCCATGTGGAGTTGAATAAGATGTAAAGTATAACGCCAGGCCCAGCAGGTCCAGCATTGATATTGTGCGGGGCCAAGTTGCTGGCTCGCCTCAGTCCAATCCACACTCCCGATTCGGCCATCCAAATCAAGATTTCGTTCGGCTCCCTCCGGAGAAATTCTTTTCGTAGATGCCTCGAGGTCGAAGCTTACACATGCATAGCAAAATTCTGGGGTGCTCATTCAACGAGGGGTGTCCAGCAATGTCATCCCTGCATCTGCATACCATGTGTGCCGAACCTTCCACTATCCATCTTGAGAACGGTGGTATTCTACACTCTCGTGCTTGCGGGGCGAGTCTTTTCCCTAGTCAGGCTATCTATTGACACAATCGTTCAGCAAATACGGGGAGGTTAATTCTAACATCGAATGGACTTATCGTCCACCGATATTCGATGCACTCTTGCCGACTCCCGCACCAACTCCCATTACAGGAACTCTGAACCATATGACCAATGAGGTGACTCACTTGATACCCACAGGTTTCCAGAGGGCCGAATCTAAGAAAAAGTGCCGCGCCTGTAAATCCCTTAACCTTAAGCCAACTTCCTCGCCGATCAGGGTGACACGCTGGGAAAAAAAAAGGTCTAACGACTCTGACTCCTACTTATGAGACAGGAGCCAACCAATTGCTGAAAGAGTAAAGAGGACTACACGTTGCAGTAGTGCCTCTCTGTGGCATAGAGCGATTCTCGAGATATCAAACCGAATTGAACACGAGCTACTCAGCTGGAATCCATTGAATGGAAACACAGCACAATTCATGAATACGTTGCTTTCAACGTCTCCCCTAACCAACCCAACTCTGGCAATCTTGCATGATGTACAAACACGTAAGCCCACTTTATGAAACACCGCTGTCATATTAGAACCAAGTTTTTTTTTCCATTAGTTGTCAGAGGGAGGACCCCAGAGTACATCAAAGTGGGCCGTCATCCATGCTATAGGTATCGAAGGTACGCCCACCAATCGCGTACTTATATCCCACGACGTACGTATCGCAATCCCAGGGCATGTTTAGATCCGTCCGATTCCGACTATGGTAATATGATGTGAACGGACTATTTCTCATGTCTTGTTTGAAATCCACGCTTTGAAAGAAATGCCATTAGCTCGTGATCATCCTCTACACCTGCGCCTTGAACAATACATTCCGATAGTCCCATAGTCCCGGCGATGTTTCTCCGCGCCCACAGCCACAGCATCACCGCTGACCAAGACGAGTATTGCATTCCAGCAACATATACAACAAGCTTGGTTGACACCTCCGTGAACTTCGCAGGATGTTGTTACCAGACGAAGAGGTGAGGACATCTTATGAACCTTCCGTCATCCATCAGTCTCACCCTACAGAGGAACTTGCCGTGGACCGAGACACGATGCCGGCGTTGAACGCAACGATGATACCGGTACCAGCATCGAACTGGTTGGGCTCATGAAAGGCCAGAAGCACAATACCTTGACTTGTTGATCAAATTTACCGGGATATGTTCACCGTAAGAAAATAGCCCTCACGGATATACACTACTTACCTGCCAAACATCTGATAAGATTTAAGCCATGAGGCCTGGGCAATGGGTTTTACGACAGGATATAACTTAAGCTTGCCAGAACGACGTAACTACACATGATCAGTACTATCAGTATCTTCTACGTCCAAATGTTGCACAAGGCGTAAAGACGCGGCGAAGTTTTGCAGCATGCCGATTCGTATGACGTACACTTGTAAAATTTGCAAGCCTTGACGCAGCAGCCGGAATTGACTTGGACAAATCGACCAAAATATGACTACTAGAGTTAATTTTAAACTCTTTCTTGCACATTATCCCTCTCTCATGAGTCGATGTTGATCGGCCACAAAAATCTACTTGAATGCGCTGACTGTAAGTGAATGGTCAAAATCGACTTGGATCAACACGAATTGAATGCTAAAAGGGGGCTTATCATTGGTTC
This sequence comes from Termitomyces sp. MG145, assembly GCA_003313055.1. Classification (NCBI taxonomy): domain Eukaryota; kingdom Fungi; phylum Basidiomycota; class Agaricomycetes; order Agaricales; family Lyophyllaceae; genus Termitomyces; species Termitomyces sp. MG145. The sequence goes on along the minus strand of QGOB01001254.1, from coordinate 45,595 downwards.
AAAGCTCACTTGAGCCAGAATCCTGAAAGAGAAAGTGATTGGACGAGTCCGCAAATAATCAGGTTTCGCCAGCCCTTCTCCAGAAGATTCGCGAATGGCTTCCATACCAGATTTGTTTTTGGGGTGACGGTCAATTTCTAGGAGCCGTATCTGGCGCACATGAATGAATTAATGGACCCGCGCACTTCTCGAGATTAGTGGATGATGTATGGTGTCGGATGGTCCAGGAGGGCGATCGGTGAAGCGGTTCACAGGGCTGCTGTACACAACATTGTTGGGCACGGAAGAACAGTCACATGTCGTCCGTGCTATGGCCGGGTTGAATGGTTCCCGTCAGACAAATGAACGTCTGCCGTTAATCCAACTCAATCAGTGGCATCCGTCCGGCGGGAAGAATACAGAAGAGAGTCAGCCATTTAATCTCCCCTTTACTTGCGACGTATGTAGATGCATTCAATGATACCGACTTAAAAATTGAATCTGTCTGTGGCTTCTGTGCCTTGAGTAACTTGCGAAGATGATCATGATGGGACATATTGACGTTTGAATTGTTGGACTAAACCTCGAAATCAGTCCCCTTTATCTCATTCCGCGGCGGAAATGGGCGAACTGGCTGATTATTAACATCCTACCATCCTTCGAGTACGTTCAAGGTTTTGTAAGAAAGGGGAGACAGGAAGACTATCTTGTCCATCCATTTGGGATGGGCCACCAATTTCGGAGTGATTATTTTTATCACATCAGCACTGAGCGCTGAGCCCTGTAACATCGGGAAAGCAACTTAGAAGCTCAAAAATGACGAATCCAAGGAGTTTTGAGGCCGAAAGAACTCAGTCAAGAACGAGAAGATCAAAACGAACGTCAAGGTATTAATGCCAGCCATTGAACCCTAACTAACGTCAACGAAGAAAGAAGTACATAAGACTGGCGTCATACACGAACTACCACGCCATAATGGGTAACGAAGCCAGGGGAAAGTGGGTTGACTGACGTCCGACTTGGTCAGAAAGAAGTCTTTGATGAGCTGGAACATCGTGTGTTGTGAAAATGCTGATGAATAAGCCCATAGACGATCAAAGGATGTTCAAACCAGACAAATAACGTCTGAACAAGAGCAGTATCATTGGTCTATCAGTCAGTTTAAAACGCATCATTGGCATCGCCGCGAGGAGAAATGTCAAACCCCAAACTGGAATCGGGAAAGTCCGAAGCCTCTTTGTTGACCGTAACTTGACACTATCCAGGACATCGAAGGAGGGGGTTTCCTTTTTTTAGTTCCTGTAAGTATGATATTCATTGAATGTTTCAATATATATGACATAACTATGCGGGTTCCTTAATATGTGCATGACATAAGCCACGCCACCGATTTCTGGAATCTGAGTATCAGATCGCGCCCCAGGACTGTGCGTATATTGTCCCCTTGGTAATGCACAAAAGGACAGATTCATATATCAGTGCTGTAACATGCCAAGTGTGGGAGATAAATGCATACTATTCTAGACCCTGGTTACATCCAAGATGAACCAGCGAAAACACAAAGTTGAAAGAACAGAAATTGATGAAGCATATGAATCTGATCCACCCGGTACGGACGGCCCTGTATCCCGAAAACATGCTCAGGTATTGGTGTTCAGCGCCTTTTTCGCCTGAGCACCGAGTTTCAGGCACTGGTTCGGAAATATTATCCCTTGTCGTAGAAGGTGAAGATTCCTTCCTTCGGTGTCAAGTGACAGATAACCATAGCTTTCTCGTATACTTTGACTACATATGCTTAGGATGTATGATCCTTGTATGTCGTTAAAGTATGTACATGTTGACGTGACCTGCTGTTGAAAACTCGTTCAAAACGTATAACTTCAAGAGGAAGTCTGATACAAGAGATTGTACGCGTCTGAAGCCCACAAAGGTTGATCGTCACGAGCATTCGATGGGTAAAACAGCTCAACAGGGTAACCAAAGCGAAGTACATGCTGGGAGCACATGCGTCACCGGCCATGGTTCCAAGGCTAAAGGCCTAAGAAATTGTGACCGCGTTGGGCAACTGAAAACACCCTTAAAATGGTGGTGAAGCACCTGGACGCGCCGAATAATGTTCGGTAAAATCATCATCCACGCCACTCAAACTCTGCGAGGAAAGTTGCGATACCCAACACTACAATGCACGAACACCGCCACTGGCACTACAACCACTACTTTACCCCCGCCTCTTAGCCCAGCATAGTGGCTTGCCGGCGGTATAAATAGAATCCATTCATTCGGTAAAATCATCATCGCCGCAGTCAGATACCCGCTTAAACGGGTACTTATTTATACTCGGCCGGGATGAAGCGTAGAAATAGGCAGACCGATGGGAGAGATCGAACCTAATTGGCAAGTCCACCTATGACGCGTATACCCAGAAACCACGACATTTCATTCGAAAAATCGACTTCAAGTCATCGCTCTTGATGCCCTAATCACATCCCATCTCGACTGCCAAGAAATGGTGGGATCTCCCACCCGACCAAACACTCTCCCCACCCCCGTGATCGTGAATATGAACCATCCACATAAGCTGTTCTCCCCCTCTATAATCAAGGTCAAAATCAATATCATGATTCACAACCCTCTCTTGACAAGCTCGCCACAGACTACACCGCCGAAAGATGATCACATCACCATGCACGACCTGAGTAAATTAATATGACACGAGATCATCAACATCCAAGGTCGTCATCACATGAACATCATCAAAAGTTCAACTCACCGAAACCTTTCTTCTACGTATATAATTCCACCATCACCACCCTCATCACCTCACCATATCAACCCCTTTCCTCGTCCGTATCCATAATCAATGTTTCACAACGGCACCCTTTACCAGACTCGCCGCGAATTGCTCCATTCCAATGATCTGGAACATCCCGTTCCGAGCCCACTCGGTTCCGAGTCCAAATTCTCGTCTCCACGCGCGACCTGCATCAACAATGAAATCATCTGCATAGGTTACCAATACCATTTGAACTCACTGAGACCCTCCTCCCACGCATACAACTCCACACGCCACCCGCGCTTCAGCGCCGTCCTGACGGGGCCTAGATGAAGCTTGAGTTTTGAAATTCAAGAAAAAAGAGATCAAATAAGAAGCACAACGTAGCCTCAACTAAAAACAGCACCCAAGGTCACAAGGGCGCCGAAACAAAATTTTATATAGGTCCCTTCCGGAGAAGCATGACAGCACCCCACCCTGAACATCATCCGAAATCCAGACGAAAAGAGAAAAAGAAGTAAAAATAAGCAAGAAAACTCACCCAAGAACCCATCCTCGCTAAACTGTCCAACATTGCCATCTCCTGTTGCGAGGACAATCGTCGCCCCAGGTGGAACATCATCCGTCGCAGCGAGAGCCTGGTGCAGTTTCAACTGTAGCAACTCGTCTACCCCTTGCTCTCGGTACCGGACACGCGTGGGGGTCGCAGGGAAGGCGGGGGTGGTCAACGTCGAAGACAATTGTTGGCGAGCAGATGGAGATGTCAAATAAGAAGACGCGGACTTGAGCGGCGAGGACCCAGGGCTCCCAGAGCCGTCGCCACCACTCGTAGTTCCCCCGGAGAGGTGTCGTCTGTGTGACTGCGACTTTTTCTTCCCTGTGCGGTCCATTCCGTCACCTGTGCGTAGTCGTTGGATCAGCAACAGTGTAGATGTGGTATGAGGTGAAGGAGAATGAGAACAAGAGAGGAAGGAAACAGAGTACTGACCAAGATCCGGAACACGTATATACACTCTAACTTCATACCCTAGCCTCTCAAGCGTATCCATGGGCTGATACAACGGCGACGAGGTTACAACTACCCTGCCTGAATATATTCCCTGTCAGTTCAGCTCAATCCAATCAAGAATAGAGACGAAAGCGAAAGGTGAGAAGACAATGACAAGGGGGCATGTGGGCATGCCGGCGAGATTGCCTGAAAAGAATACAAGAAACTCACGAGACACCGCTCTCCCTCTCTCCAAAATTAACGCAAGTGCTGTATGCGACAGATGCCTGCGCATCTGCCTCATCTGGCTCTCCGTCCCTTTCATCGTCTGAGCTTGGGCAAGGGATTTATCATCTTCTTCTGCATCATCCACATCCTCTCCAAGACTTTCTCCTTCTCCTTGCCCTTGTCCATGTCCAAGCGTACCCCCGCCGAATGCCAACCCCGATCCACCCTTCCGCACACTCCCACCGGTCCCTGTCCCCTTCCCCTCGTGCTCAAACTCGAACTCGAGGTCCCCACTCTCATTCGCCTCCCCATCTCTTTCTACATTCACATCCGCCTCTCCATCCGCTTCCCCGTCTCTTTCCTCATCATCAACCCTAGTCTTAGAACCGTCCCTTTCACGACGCGTAACAACCCTCAAACTCTTCCTCACGTCTTTCATCTTCAATCCCTCTTGCGGCTCTTTACCAATAGATCCAAGAAGCACCACTTCACTATCATCCGCCGCAGATGTCAAACTCATACCCATCGCATGCGCAGCCTTCCTAACTTTCCTCGACCTCGACCGCGTGCGCGTCTTCGTAGGGCTGACGGGGGTAGTGGGGGAGTTGATATTAATATTATTACTGTTGGTAGTATTGGTGCTAGTGCTGGTAGTTCCAGTGAGCGCAGTCGCAAACGAGGGGAGAGGAATAGGCGTCGTGTGTTTCACGTGGGTTTGTGTCTGCGTTTGAGTGGTGGGTACCAGTAGACTCGTAGTACTGAAAATAAAATTAGTCGAATTCGGCGATACGGGTGTATTCGTGTTTGTAGACATGGTTGTGGTCGTGGTCGAGGTCGTGGCTCGAGTGAGTAACCTGGGGACGACTATCTCCCGCTCCTTCTCTTTTTTCTTCTCCTTCATCGCAGTCGCATTCTCATTATCCTCACCAACATTAACGCGTGCTTGAGATTTCGAATCCGCATTATCCTTAGCATCTTGAACAATCTTAATATTATCCGTATGTTTATCCTTATTCCTCGACGTTAAGCCAGATTTCAGATGCAATCCCGAAGTCGTAGTTGTATTCGTAGTCGTAGTTGTATTCGTAGTCATAGTGGTAAGATGCGGATGTTTCTTCAGGTAAGTTAAAAATCCAAATAAGATATTCGAGCTGTGTGAGAAACTGTGTTAGTTTGAGTTGGATATTATAGATAACTAACTGGTGGAACAGACAGAGAAATTCAAGAATGAAAGGAAAGATGTGGTAGTAACGCAATATGCAAAGAGAATGAGGGCAAATGCAGATAAGGAGACTGGAAACGGACGAAGTGACAAACGTAAAGTCGCAAAACTTACTGATCAACAAAAACATGAACAGGTGGATCCCCTTCCCTTGGCACTCTCCCCCTCGGATCCAACAGATCCTCATCGTCCCCCTCCCCCTCCTCCTGCTCCGCTCTTCCTTCGCTTTCCCCTTCCCCTTGTTCTCCCTCACCCCCGTTCACCACCATCCCCCTTGCCTCTTTCGAACGTCCAAAATCCCGACCTGACTCTCCCGCCGCCACCTTGGCCCTCCTCAGCGCGCTAACAACCATCTTCCTCTCCACGCCCTCCAGCAACCCCTGCTGGGCCGGCGATATCTTAGCAAGGTGTCGAGCTAGCGCGACGAGCTTCTTAGTGTGGGGATCAATGTCAATGTCAATGTCGAATTCCCCTTCGCCCGTTAAACCTACACCTTTCTTGTGTTTCTCGTGCTGCACGCGAATGGTGCGTAGGGAAGGCACGGAGCGGGCGTGGGTAAGCTTATGCGTGTGCTGACAGGCCGACGAGGGAGGATACACTAGCGAAGCAGAAGGCGGGACTTGAACCGTGACAGGGATTTTACGGTGCTTGGCTCTTGTGCGCTTCCTTGCAGGTCGTTTCGACCCGCCGGGCGAGGATGAAGCGATAGGAGAATCGGAGGACGAGAAGAAAGTGGAGGCATGAGGTTGAGTTTGGGTCGGCAGAGACATGAAAGAAGGTGTTAACGTTGAATTTGGGGGAGAGGTTGGGGATCGAGGGCGAGGGGTAAGTGGAGTTGATTTGGATTGGTATTTTGGCATGGAAGAGTAGTATGACGACTGTTCGTCGTCTCCTTCTGCATCGTCGTCTGAGCCTTCTATAGCATGGCGGTAGCTCTCCTTTTCTTCATCATCGTCCTCAATGTATATATCAAATAAAGACGGTGGTTTAGGCTTCCGTCTCCGCCGTTTACGACGTATTGAAGTGCTATGGGGATCTAAGAGTCCACTCGGCGTGCGTCAGGCGCGAGTCAGACAGAGCAAAAGCGCGACCGTACCTACGACATGGCGCCAGGCATCAGACTGCGACTGACTTTTCCGCGCGGCAAACTGTGCACGCTCAGCAGCAATAAAAGATAAGGCTTGGTCGAGGTATCCCAACGACGGTCCACTTTCTTTTTCGTTCTCAGAGTCGAGATTGGCATTTTGAGCTAAACTTTGACCATTCTGTTCAAAATCGAAATCGAATTCGAGAGATGCACTGGCACTGGCAGGCGGGGAAGGCTGAGTCCTCAGCGTGAGTGTATAGTCATCCACTAGGGAAGCAGAGGCAGTGGAAGAAGCTGAAGGCTCAATCTCGGTCTCGATCTCGGTCTCAATGTGCACAGAGTGTATTGTATCAGTGTCAGTTTCGACTGAATCTTCGAGATACTGCGCAATAGGCTCATACGCCCAGACCGTCGACCTCCGTCCGTCCTCTGTGTGTGATAAGGTTTGAGATACAGAATTATTAAATCGAGGATGGTACATCGGTATGCGTGGCGGAGGCTGGAGGTACGTCAGTTCGCGGAGAACGGTCCGGAAGCCTGCACCCAAGTCGGGCTGTTCTTCTGATGTGTAGTGGGAGCCTGATGTTACCGTTGTACCAAACGAGAACGTCGAGGACGACGTCGGCGACGTGGACGATGGCGAGTCCGCCATGACGGTTGGTGTGCACCAAGCAAGGAGTGGTCGCCTTGAGGCAGCCTGCAAGTGCTGAGTCGGCACGTTCACGTGATTCGCGTCTGCCGCAGTCCTAGCCTCTTCTAGCGTTCTACATCTGACTTTGTTATTGAACCTCATGGTCATGGGTCACATTTATATTATCAAGTTTCCCTTCTTGGACGTCTTAGTTTCTGTCAGTACATTGCCCGCCGCCTTAGGTATCATGTACCCTGGAGCTTTTTTGTATGTGACTACACGCCGATCGCATACCGTGCCTGGACAACTTAAATTTATCTCAAAGCTGAGCATGGATCTCACGTCAGTTTTGCCGTCTTCAGATCCAACCAAAGTCTACGACTGAACGTAGTGAAAAACATACTACATCGTTCGTAGAAGCGATTAATGTGCGAAGTCTACGGCCCGCACATCTAGCCATTTACGTCCCACAGACTATCCGTGACCGGCAGGAACCGACTTGATCCAGAGAACCTACAATTGATCTCGCGTCCACAGCGATGATTCTTTGCGGCATGTTGAGGATCACTCGTCGGCATATGTATCCTTCTTCGGTCATATATGTCCCGTTACTCTAAATCATTCTCGCCTTGTCTTTTTATAATGTAAGGGTTTCTCATTACATTTCTACTCCAGAGTACAAATTGCCTAATCTTGTCCACAGCAAAAAAAAAAAAAAAAAAATTGATACAGGGCCTTTTCGGGTCGCTCTCACCGTCGCAGAGTGTGGGACCGAGCGAAAAGTCTCGCGACCTGAAAACAACTTTTTTTGGGGTTTGACATTGTTGTGGGTGATTGGCATTTTTGTGGGTGACTAACTACACAGTTCCCAATTAAAAGTCAACTCAAAAGCAAGCCTGAAACCTCGGTTTTGCTACTGCATCTCCAGATCTAACCAAGGACTGCGGCTGCGACTGAACAACATACTGAACGACATATCACAATGTTTGCGGGGGCAACTAGAGCGGGAACGTTTGTAAGACAGCGCCCTCCCGCGCATTTAGCCATGTATGTACTATATCCCGAAGGTACGACCCCAAAGAAAATTGTTGAATTTTGATCTTTCGTGATCGCAGGAGCCGGTTTAGTCCAGAGAACCTGCTCAATGATTATTTGGGCATGTAGTATGAAAGAAGATCGATCACTCATCTCGGCATATATTTCGTTGAAGCTAACTACTCGGCCCATGAAGATCACTCGTCCCGGCATTTATATACTTGAATATGCTTCTATCAGTTTCCAGATCATTTCATCACCCCAGAGTACTAATTTTGCCATAGCGAAAAAAATGATACGGGGCCTTTTGGGATTTCTCTCGCCGTCGCAGAGCTTTAGCCTGAGCAGAAAGCCCTGCGACCCGAAGACACAAGACTTAAAGACGTCAAACCCGACGAGCGAGCTCCGGACTGGATGGATGCCCCAAGACCCTGCCGTCGTCAACCGCTGGCTTGCCAAGAAAGTCGAGCAAGCGGACGAGGAGGGGAAGCCATTCGCAGAAGTCATCAAAAATTTTCAAAAGTTCATCGAAAACGATGCGGCTATTTTAATTCTCTTCCAGCAAATGTTCAAGCAGGTGCCAACCACGCCTCCATACGATAAGGACACCTGGGGCAATCCATCTGTGAGTATGTTGGACGTATTCTAGAATATATCTAATGACCTTCGCTTACAAGGTGCGCGATTATATGACAATGCTATATTTGTTGAACTCGCTCCTGACAGAGGCGCCCGTCTTCACGACGAAACATGCCTCTCTTGCATTCCCGATCAATGCGATACTTCAGTGGCCGATGAGCACACCTGCAGGCAAGGCACTTTTCCAAATACCTAGCGTTAACGAGCAATTTTGCAACGTTCTCAACGAACGCGGAAAATATCTTTCATCTCCTGCATCCGCTCATGTTATTAACACAGAGCCTGGGGGTTGGTTAAGCAACGAAGCCTTAGAGGCGATGGGTGGGTTTATCGATGATTTCATCCATGATGCCTCAAAGCCTCATTGGGGGTTCACTTCTTGGGACGATTTCTTCACGCGTCGGTTCAAGGAAGGCGTGCGTCCGGTTCCCCCTTCGTACGATTCTCACATCATTACCAACCCTTGCGAATCCGGTGTCTATAACATTGCATACAACGTTCTCGAGCATGACACCTTCTGGATCAAGGAGAACGCATATTCGCTAGCCGACATGCTCGCGAATCACAAGTTTGTTACAAAATTTGTGGGGGGCACCGTCTATCAGTCTTGGTTAAGCGCCCTTAGCTATCATCGCTGGCACTCTCCGGTCACTGGTACTATCGTCGACATTGACTTCATCCCAGGGACATACTACTCCTCGTCCCCTGCCGTCGGATTGAGCCCATTTGCACTGAGAAATTCTCAAGGATATCTCACCTCCGTTGCCACTCGCGTTAATATTTATATTCAGGCTGACAACTCTGAGATTGGTCTGGTCTGCTTTATGGGAGTAGGAATGGCGGAGGTGTCAAGTTGCGAGGTGAAAGTGAAGAAAAATGAGATGATCATTCAAGGTCAGGAGATTGGAATGTTCCACTTTGGTGGATCGTCATCCTGTTTGATCTTTCAATCTGAGACGAAGATCAAGTTTACGGACAACGTTAAAGTCGGGGATATGGCGAATATGATCAAGCTCAATGCCCCGATTGGTTCCGTAGAAGGCTAGGGAATAAATTTTAGCCGAGTTTCTTTATATACCTTGAAGCCACGGCCTTACACGGCATTGTGAGAATAATGATACCACTTTGGAATAGATATGGATCGTTCATGTACGCGGCAGGAATATGGTTCGATATATATAGTATATATACATACTTATGTAGATATCAATTGCCATTTACTCTTCTCGTCCGGCCAGGCACTTGATTCGATACTATCGTTTATGCTGTGAGAACGTAATCTAATGCTAGTGGATAATGAGTGCTGCCACAGATGTTTTAGTTTCGATGGGGATCTCAGACGTGAATGTTGGCATCGAGAACAATGTTTTGGTTGAAAAGCAAGCGGAAAATTGCCACACAATACGAGAAATAAAAAACAAGGAGCTGCTGAATTCAGCGTCTCCATATCATTTGGCTGGGTAGCTTTGACCACGGAAATATGGAACGGCATAATCAGCAGCAACCCTTTGAAGAATGAGCCACTTTAGTGATATGACTAGTAGATCAAGACAAGATGATATATGTAATATTAGTGATAGGCACAGAACCTAACTGTGAAGACAAGACAAAGTTTCGAACACGTTTTAGACCTCCGTATAGTAAGAGGGAAATAATGGGAGGTATCAAGTCCTCGACATCAAACTGGCCGGGCCGGGCTGAGGTCGCCGGCACGGAGTCGATACGGAGTTAACGGATCTGATCGCGTCCGAGTCACACGTGACACTGACAAAACTTTTTATATCGTGGCCCGAGTCAAGGCCCGAGTCGGAGTCACAGGAACACACCATCTTTCTCATTACTAGTTTATAACGAACAACTTTGGTACAAGTGTCTGTTTCTCATACCTGAGATTGCTGGATCAGCTCTGCTTGGATATACAGGAAGCCGTTGCAAAATATTCAACTGCTTCGCAAAGCCAACGAGATTTAAAACGCAGCACAGAATGCTTGTAGCTTCACTGACTGGAAACATATATCCGTGCAAACAGTTGCACTACATCCTAGGCGCCTAGCACACTCTTTAGATATATACAGCTTTCCACAGCATTAAAAAAGTATTGTCTCTCCCATGAGCTGGTCGGTCCCAACGAGCCCCCTTGCCCTTCTGTTGAGAGCCCTTCTCAGGTTCACCGCCAAGCACATTATACAAGGCTGCCGTCACTTGCAGAAAATCTTATGGCGCTTTGTACATCGTTGTGTCTCGTTCTTATATCAGCGACAGCGCTCGGTAACTCTACGGTCACAAAATCCTTCTGAAGAAACTCTCGAAGAGAACAACCAGCAATTGAGCAGAGCAGAAGTGAGACCAGCGGGATATATGCAAATACCTTCCTTATTGGTGCCAACAGTCGGGCTACAATTCCAACAGTCTGGCCGGTGTTCGTCCTCACACTCATCGCTCGTAGGCCCTCCGAGCAGTATCTCGTTGAACGTTATCGCACCATCAGACGATGACGCGGGATCGTTTATGAACTCTCAGACGGAGCAGAGCTCATTCGGAGGAAACTCCATGACAATACAATCGAACAATTCAATGTCGAGCCAGATTTACAAAGTCCTTGCCGTTGACTCGAACAAATCCCGAGTTTCAGTCATCCCAGCCTCTCCCTCTCTCCGGCCAGTAGGTGATATTGTATCCCCGGGAGCTTGCGGTACAGAGGGCTCTGAGGAAATATCTGAAGAAATTTACCCTCTCCTGCCATGCAAAGTGCCTCGATCCAAACGAGAACGACTTATGTAGGTAGTGACATGTCCCGCCAACCATCTTTCTTGCTGAAAATCAGTCTGGCAGCGATGACATACCCGTAACGGTTAAATTAGGCGCAATCCAAACTGAGTTCTCTCTGTAAGTTATTGGAACAAAAGATGGCATCCTAGAGTCACCTACTCTGGTCACAGGGGCCAACTTCCATCTGGATGGAAGCAATTGACGCATCCTGCAGGCCAACCATACTTCTATCATGTCGAAAAGGCACGAATAACCATGCCAAAAAAGCGACTTGGTATTGACCTATCGCAGAGAATCATCACTGAATGTTGGATATGGAACCAAGATTTGTTTACGATCCTTACTGATTTCATCAGCCAATTTGAAAACTTCACTCGGTCGCGAAATTTGACGCAGCCCGACGATGTAGATCTCCTCCTCGAGGTGAATGTAGAGGATGGAAAGAATTGGTGCGGATACTACTATGTCTGTGCTTCGACCCGCAGTCTGTTCTGGTTAGAGACTTACGATATTTCGGAACATATGTCTGGAGTGAGAGGAGAAGTTTCTCCAACACACATCAGTAAGCAAATATATTCACTATGCTCAGACACTGAGCTTGTCGTGGTAGAATTGTACTTGGAATCCCAGTACTGGCAAGCATTCTGTCATGGTTAAGCTGAGCGTCAATGACTCCTGCTTAAGGCGTCATTGGGACTTATTTCCTAATGTTCATGATGCCACTGGTGATATCTACGATCTGGTAGCCAACACAATAGCAGATGCTCGTACAGGTATCCAATCCATCTTCTCGGAGCTTCAGTTAGGGTGCATTGACGTGTCATATCACAAGGCGTACACAGTAGTAGAACTAGCACAGTCAATCAGAGTAAGGCAGATCTCAAAGCATGGGCTCAAATCGTCAAAGAGATGAAAAGTAAGTCGAATAACAATACATCAAACTAACTTTGACGAACTTTTCAGGCCGTATGTCTTCGGCTTCTCACTGGTGCCTGGGTATGTGGGTGTCCCTGGAAAATTTGATTGTTGTCAACAAAGTTGAATAGGGCGTTTCATGTACCTTCTAGGTATAATGGTCGCCTAGTGTAATTGATGGATGACCGTTGACGCAATTGCAGTAAATGACCGATTCATCAATTACCATGGACAATATGGAGTACGCCTCAATTCTGGGCAAAGCATCCATGCGAAGAAGGCTTTTAAGCAGAAAGCACTCTTTAAAATATCCAATCTACTGCTGTTTTGTGCACCGGACGTATATCTCAAAACTCTGAATGAACTTTGGGTCGACCAATTAACCCTCAAACCTCGATGGATCGATTTTTTTCTCGAAATGGAAGAACAGTGGAGAGATCACATTTTCCATGTACGCACATAACAGAACAAACCCTTCATACAAACTAATTACAAGAAAGGCATCTATTCTGCTAACCGTAAATGTCGCGTTTCTTTCCATTCCATCCAATGATACGTCAAACAACATGTCAACTGCAGCTCCGATTGCGTGTTATCTTTCGTCTCTAACCAGCTTTACAAGCATGCTCCTTGGACTGATGTTAGTCCGACATAAAGCCAAATGGCGCGACCGTTTGGATGTGAGCGAATATGTAAGCTGTGTCAAGTAGTTTAACTCCTATCATGACTATTTACCTTGTGTTAGCATGAATATCTGCACAAACATGATGCCTCAAACTGGGGCTTTGAAGGACTAGCCATTGTGTATAGCTTACCCTATGCTTTGCTCATTTGGAGGTATGTTATCTTGTCCCCGTAATACCCATGCTCATACGTTTCATATACACATCAGCATGGCGACATTCCTGATAGCGTTCTGGCTCTTGTGCTTCGTGAAATCGACAACGACTACACGTTGCATTATCGCCATTACCTCAGTGCTGATCTGTGGTCTCATCATATGGTTCATTTGGAAGTTCTGGGAAGGAACGAATTATTATTGGATAAGGAGCTTCCGCGATGCGTGGAATCGGCTGATTGGTAAGGATGGAGGGAAAGACGATCCATCAACGCCACAACAGGAAGGCGAGACGGAGCCAAGGCACAATGCCACTGAGGCGAACCAAAATGTTGAGCATGATGTTGATGCATCAAAGCAGGATTTTGGCCAGAAACTGAAACATGTGTTACTAGCATGTGCAAAGTCCTGCTGGAAGGATGTACAGCCCGGTGAAAGCGGCATTCCTTTTTCACAGGCATGATGTCACCTTCCTGGGTTTGACAATCATCATCAACTCTTCATACATTTGCCAAAGAAATCTTCCTGTGTTATTGACTATATGCTATCATTGCATTTATCATGTAGTCTTAGCTATACACCAAGACAGCTTTGAACTCGGAGCAAAACCGGTCAATTAGGAAATCTTTGAACTATTGCAGGCCATATTCAATTCGGTAGAGTGAAAAATCCACGTTCGTTACTCCTACCGGCATTCTCGACTTCCATGTGAGTATGTTAATTTACCTGCAGTCGAATTGTACCAACTCCAGTTGTCGCAGTGCAGGAACTACCTACTCCCCAAATGGGCTTTTTGAAGGATGATGTCTGGGGAAATATGGACAGTGGCTCCAGAATCTAGGAAGAATGGATTCTGTCTGGGTCTTGCAAGACAGGGGGGTAAGATTGTGGTCGGACTGTCTGTCAGTTAACACTAGGCTTTAGGCTCCTCCTCAAGCATGGTCCATGCATTGATCTCAAGGTCATCCATGTCTGCCAAGGTGTCAGCAGAGGGGATCGCATCCAATGCCAACTCCGCAAACTCTCGTTTCAGTCAAGAAGTGGTTGTTGTTGGTGCTTCTTTCCTGGCAATTGTCTCAGTAATCTTTGTTAGAATCTAAGGACTGTTACACCTGACAGTGCGTAAGTATGAATCCAATGTATAATTGAGTGTGTTGGGAAACATCCTAAGCTGCGCGGCTTAGTGGAATGTTTCCCAACATAAAGTAAACCCGACTGACCCAGAAAGGCAGTGGATTGACCTCCATCAGTGTTAATATCCTGGCATGATGCTTTTGAGCCTGAATTTCACCAGGTTGGGTAAAATATCACAAGTGCGGAGCCAGATGAATAAGAGCACAGCGAGTGCTTTGGTAAATAGGTCGGCGATAGTATGTTTTGTGTTACCCATATCAAATACAAACCTCCCCAGACTGACACGTTCACGAAGAAAGTGGTACTTCATATTGACATGTTTGACTCTGGCATGTAACATGGGGTCCTCAGAGAGATTAATGGTGGTATTGTTGTTGCAAAGGATGGGCGTCAGCTTATTTGTCACATTGTGTCCTAAGCCTTTCAGCAAAGCTCGCAGCTAGATACATTCTTGGACACTTGCAAAAGTGGCCATGTACTCAACTTTGCAGGAGGATTCCACAACAGACTTCTGCTTTTGGGTGGCCCAGGATATCATACCAGACTCAAGGCTTGAAGCATATCCTCCAATGCTTCTGTGGGTATCAAAGCAATTGGCCCAGTCAGAGTTGGTGAAGCCTGTAAGATACACCAGTTCACCTCTCCCTCCTAGGACTAGCTTGAGGTTCCTCATCCCCTTCAGGTATCTGACATGGCAAATAGCCACCATCCAATGTATTGTGGCCTCATCAAGGGGTATGGAGGACCTGCTAGCTTGCCTAAGCTTCAGTCATGGGCAAAGAGAGTAGTGTGGCTTGTGATTGACCAAATTGAGTGATGATCTTGTCAATTAAGGTGGTTTGCAAGAGTTTCAGAAGGTAGTTTTCTTTGTCTCATTCAATACCTATGCTAACAACAAATTTGGGTAGCCCAAGGTCTGATATTGTCCATACTGATTGCAATTGGTGTAGTACTTGGCTAAAGCAAAATACTGTAGTTCTGAGGCTTGGTAGTAAATCACACTAAACCATTCTAATGAGACGAGTTTTTGTATTTAAATTTATGTAGTAGTTTCCTGACTATAAGTCTGAAAACTAAAGTAGATGTTTCTTAATGAAATCCAGCCTAAGCAATTCACTCCTTGGGAATCACTGAGCCTTTATCCACTAATTGCCTGTTGATTCTAACCTATTTCTACTCTATTTATACTGTTCTATTGGGTGCACAGACCATCTTTCCATGTGACTTGAGAATTCTATAAGTAGATTACTATATTCCCTTTTCCACTGAATTCCCTTGAAACATTGCCTATTTTCTGTCCATCTGCTATGTTCCATTACCAATAAGTTAATTGATAACCCTTTCCTGCATAGAACATGACAGACTCATGAAGAATTTCTGGAGTTTCACTGTTCCCATGAAACATTCATGTTTTGAGGAGGGAACATAACATCAGTCCTTTCTACTGTCTGCACTGGCCTCAGGACCTAATATTCTGTCCCTTCCACCTATCCCTTCATATTCCATGACTTCTGATGCTTCTGGGGCTTGCCTGACAAGTCCTAGAGTCACCACATTCTGGAGTTCTTCCACTTCCAGGAAAACATTCATATTCTTGGAAGGACATGAATGCACTTGTTCCAGCTGTTTGAAACATGCTAGGAACGTATTCATCTGATGCTCTTCTTCCTAACATTCATATTTCCATGCAGTTTGATGTCCTGATTTTTCCTGAGCCAACCCTTTTCCTTCTGTTTTCTAGAGTACTGGTTAGTTCATGTGTTCTGACATACCAAGTACTCTCCTGAACTCAGAGCTTTCCCCAGCCCTTTCTAAGTCTTCCTACTTCATTCCCTATGTTTCCTGATCTTCCTTCAATCATCATTCATCCATCCCATTCATTCTTGTGGCAACCACATTTCCTCTTTTGGTCACCTTTCCTCATGGGTCTTTCCCCTAGTCAGAATCATTCCTAAAATTCTTTCTCCTTGTTCCAGACTAATCCCCCTTATTCCTATGGCTCCCTTCTTTCCTTCTTTGCCTATTTTTGATGATTTCATATTCCAGACCTTCCTATCTTTTTATTCCATGGAGTAGGATGTCAGATTCCTTGATTATCTCTTGATTAGAGTTACCTGGCAGAGATCTGCTATGTCCACCATTCCAGCAATAATAATCGAGATTTAATGCGCATTTTTCGTCCCCCTGCTTGTCAGAATACTCTATTATTTTATCAGCCCTTCAGTAATGTGAATTATTTAAGTGTTCCCATGTTTTTCTAGGTTTCTGGAGAGTTGTCTGCCTGTTATGCCTACAGTTTTTGGCACATAGTATGGTTTGTTTTAACCAGGACTTGTGACTTTAGACATAGAGTCATATCATTGGTCCTTAAATTGATTGTTTTCCTCCCTCCTACTGGCAATGGATAAGAAGTTGTTGATGTGTACTGCTGCTATAACTGTGCCTGTGTCTGGTTTTTAATAGTACATGCACAATTCACAAGGGGAGATGGGTGAACACCCACAATAGCATCTTGTTGTTCAGCATGTGATTCCAAATACAGCCAGCTTGCTTCATGCCATAGTATAGGTGACAATGGAGGGAGAATTTTTGGGACACAGGGTCAAAAAAAAAAAAACAAAGAGTAAGAGGAAAAAAAAACATATAACAAGGATATAGTTGGGATTTTGGCCTGGCTTGTAAGAGATTAGATAGCTAAAAGTTGTTCCAACACTCCCTCTCAAGCCAGTCAAAGACCAAATTCAGTGGAAAAGTGTCAGACTTTTGTGGATGGAAGTGGTTTAGTGAGAGCATTGGCAATCATGTTGTCAATGGGGCAGTAGACAAGTTTTATGTGGCCCTTGTTGCAAATAAAATGATTATGAATGTCAATCTGTTGATATGACTCTATGTCTAAAGTCATAAGTCCTGGTTAAAACAAACCATACTATGTGCTGAAAACTGTAGGCATAACAGGCAAACAACTCCTCAGAAACCTGAAAACATGGGAATACTTAAATAATTCACGTTGCTGAAAGGCTAATAGAAAAATAGAGTATTCTAACAAGCAGGGGGATAAAAAATGGGCAATTAAGTATTGATTATTATTGCTGGAATGGTGGACATATCAGATCTCTGCCAGATATCTCTAATCAAGAGATAATCAAAGAATCTGACATCTTACTCCATGGAATAAAAAGATAGGAAGGTCTGGAATATGAAATCATCAAAAATAGGCAAAGAAGGAAAGAAGGGAGCCATAGGAATAAGGGGGATTAGTCTGGAACAAGGAGAAAGAATTTTAGGAATGATTCTGACTAGGGGAAAGACCCATGAGGAAAGGTGACCAAAAGAGGAAATGTGGTTGCCACAAGAATGAATGGGATGGATGAATGATGATTGAAGGAAGATCAGGAAACATAGGGAATGAAGTAGGAAGACTTAGAAAGGGCTGGGGAAAGCTCTGAGTTCAGGAGAGTATTTGGTATGTCAGAACAAGTGAACTATCAGATACTCTAGAGAAGCAGAAAGGCTGGCCTCAGGAAAAGTCAGGATATCAAACTACAGGAAAATATGAATGTTAGGAAGAAGGGCATCAGATGGATATGTTTCTAGCATGTTTCAAACAGCTGGAATAAGTACATTCATGTCCTTCCAAGAATATGAATGTTTTCCTGGAAGTGGAAGAACTCCAGAATGTGGTGACTCTAGGACTTGTCAGGCAAGCCCCAGAAGCATCAGAAGTCATGGAATATGTGGAAGGGACAGAATATTAGGTCCTGAGGCCAGTGCAGACAGTAGAAAGGACTGATGTTATGTTCCCTCCTCAAAACATGAATGTTTCATGGGAACAGTGAAACTCCAGAAATTCTTCATGAGTCTGTCATGTTCTATGCAGGAAAGGGTTATCAATTAACTTATTGGTAATGGAACATAGCAGATGGACAGAAAATAGGCAATGTTTCAAGGGAATTCAGTGGAAAAGGGAATATAGTAATCTACTTATAGAATTCTCAAGTCACATGGAAAGATGGTCTGTGCACCCAATAGAACAGTATAAATAGAGTAGAAATAGGTTAGAATCAACAGGCAATTAGTGGACAAAGGCTCAGTGGTTCCCAGGGAGTGAATCACTTAGGCTGGATTTCATCAAGAAACCTCTACTTTAGTTTTCAGACTTATAGTCAGGAAACTACTACATAAATCTAAATACAAAAACTTGTCTCATTAGAATGGTTTAGTGTGATTTACTACCAAGCCCCAGAACTACAGTATTTTGCTTTAGCCAAGTACTACACTGTTTAGTATTGCTGACTGGTTGTTGCCAAAGAGGATAGTGGCATTGTTAAGGTTGCTGAATACTTCCCTGAGCAGGGATCAAATCCAGAGAGCCTCCTTTGTGGCATGAGTCATGCCAATGTATTTTCTTTTGATTGTGGAGAGGAAAACAAGTTCCTGATGCTTGCAGCTCTACAAGATTGCACCACCATTGAGGATGAATGCATACCTGTTGATAGCATGCATGTTCTCTGCCATGTTTCCATCTGTATTTGAGTATTCTACCAGCTCCTTCTTCTCCTCTCCATACTATAGCCACAGGTCCCTTGTGCTCCTCAGGTACTAAAAGTCTTGCTTTACAGCTTCCCAATGGAGTATGCCTGGATTCTTGGTGAAACAAGAGAGTGTGGTGATGGTGAATGTGATATTGGGACATGTGCCAAGGCTGGCCCACATCAGAGATCCCATGTACAGTATATATACCCCTTCCAAGTAGCTATAAAACAATAAGAGAATAGTTGGGTCTTCAATCTGGTATTAGTCTTGGAAGTTTAATCAGCTCTCCTCAGCCATTCAGGCCCTAGTTGTTATCTTGTCTGTGTCAACAGCAGTTCTCAAGAACTATTCATTAAAAGCCCCATCTTGTTGCTGGCACCTTTGGCTATCTCCTAGTTTGTCATCCTCTCCCTTTGAACTGTGCTAACAACTTTGGTATTTAGCCCAAGTTAAACAACTCCATTGTAAGTCTCTTAACACCTATTGACTCCTAGCATCCATGACCATTAGCTAAATTTTGCTAACAACCATCACCTTTACCACCCACCACTGCTAGCACCATTACCACCACCTTACTGGGTTTCTGGGACCTTTTGCTCTTAAATAAAGACCTCTCACATTACTCATTACTAAGTCCTCAGCTTGCTAATCCTCTAGCTACTCTTGCTGCTTGTTCCTTGCATGGCAGCTTAGGCACCAAGCAGATGCATCACCAGTTCAGGCTAAGCTGGCTCAAATAATTTGTAATAAACAAATAATGCAAGGGGCCTTGAAGTGTCAACTGACAAGCCCCAGAGTGAAGACTGAGGACCATGTTATTGGTGAAGAAGAGAATAGAGTCCATTAGCAAGAAACCAATAGTGTTCATAAAATGGATAGAAGTGGAAGATCTTGTTTGAATCAACCAGTACCCTACCCAGATGTTAAGTGGGCCTACAACCCGAGAATGCCACCAGAATGGAACGAGTTAGTGGCCTCTATAGTCATGTATAGGTGCATGGGGAGTACTACCAATATATGTCACCATCCCCTCCCCAGCCATTTTAATGGTC
Source organism: Termitomyces sp. MG145 (assembly GCA_003313055.1). Lineage (NCBI taxonomy): Eukaryota > Fungi > Basidiomycota > Agaricomycetes > Agaricales > Lyophyllaceae > Termitomyces > Termitomyces sp. MG145. Next base: position 25,772 of record QGOB01001254.1, on the reverse strand, counting down.
CTAGCCAGAAAGGAATACAAGTAAAAGAGAAATACAAACCAGTTGTTATGAAAACCTAACCCATTGCTAGCTGAGGATTTTAGGATTGGGGGCTGAGGTACGGGGTTAACGGATCTTATCAGTCACATGTGACACTGACAAATTGTTTATTTCGTGGGTCCGAGTTGTCACCAGAATACACCATCTTTCTCATTGTATTGAGCAACTTTGATTCAAGTGTCTGTCTCTCACACCTGAGATCTCTGGCTCAGCCCTGCTTCCATATACAGGAAGCCGCGGAAAAAATATTCAACTTCTTCACAAGGCCAACGAGGATTTAAACGCAGCACAGAATGCTTGTAGCTTCACTGACTGGAAACATATATCCGTGCAAACAGTTGCACTACATCCTAGGCGCCTAGCACACTCTTGAGATATATACAGCTTTCCACAGCATTAAAAAAGTATTGTCTCTCCCATGAGCTGGTCGGTCCCAACGAGCCCCCTTGCCCTTCTGTTGAGAGCCCTTCTCAGGTTCACCGCCAAGCACATTATACAAGGCTGCCGTTACTTGCAGAAAATCCTATGGCGCTTTGTACATCGTTGTGTCTCGTTCTTATATCAGCGACAGCGCTCGGTAACTCTACGGTCACAAAATCCTTCTGAAGAAACTCTCGAAGAGAACAACCAGCAATTGAGCAGAGCAGAAGTGAGACCAGCGGGATATATGCAAATACCTTCCTTATTGGTGTCAACAGTCGGGCTACAATTCCAACAGTCTGGCCGGTGTTCGTCCTCACACTCATCGCTCGTAGGCCCTCCGAGCGGTATCTCGTTGAACGTTATCGCACCATCAGACGATGACGCGGGATCGTTTATGAACTCTCAGACAGAGCAGAGTTCATTCAGAGGAAACTCCATGACAATACAATCGAACAATTCAATGTCGAGCCAGATTTACAAAGTCCTTGCCGTTGACTCGAACAGATCCCGAGTTTCAGTCATCCCAGCCTCCCCCTCTCTCCGGCCAGTAGGTGATATTGTGTCCCCGGGAGCTTGCGGTACAGAGGGCTCTGAGGAAATATCTGAAGAAATTTACCCTCTCCTGCCATGCAAAGTGCCTCGATCCAAACGAGACCGACTTATGTAGGTAGTGACATGTCCCGCCAACCATCTTTCTTGCTGAAAATCAGTCTGGCAGCGATGACATACCCGTAACGGTTAAATTAGGCGCAATCCAAACTGAGTTCTCTCTGTAAGTTATTGGAACAAACGATGGCATCCTAGAATCACCTACTCTGTCACAGGGGCCAACTTCCATTGGGATGGAGGCAATTGACGCATCCTGCAGGCCAACCATACTTCTATCATGTCGAAAAGGCACGAATAACCATGCCAAAAAAAGCGACTTGGTATTGACCTATCGCAGAGAATCATTACCGAATGTTGGATATGGGACCGACAATTGTTTATGATCCTTGGTGATTTCATCAGCCAATTTGAAAACTTCACCCGGTCGCGAAATTTTACGCAGCCAGACGACGTAGATCTCCTACTCGAGGTGAATGTAGAGGATGGAAAGAATTGGTGCGGATACTACTATGTCTGTGCTTCGACCCGCAGTCTGTTCTGGTTAGAGACTTACGATATTTCGGAACACATGTCTGGAGTGAGAGGAAAAGTTTCTCCAACACACATCAGTAAGCAAATATATTCACTATGCTCAGACACTGAGCTTGTCGTGGTAGAATTGTACTTGGAATCCCAGTACTGGCAAGCATTCTGTCATGGTTAAGCTGAGCGTCAATGACTCCTGCTTAAGGCGACATTGGGACTTATTTCCTAATGTTCATGATGCCACTGGTGATATCTACGATCTGGTGGCCAACACAATAGCGGATGCTCGTACAGGTATCCAATCCATCTTCCTGGAGCTTCAGATAGGCTTAATTGACGTGTCATATCACAAGGCGTATACAGTAGTAGAACTAGCACAGTCAATCAGAGTAAGGCAGATCTCGAAGCATGGGCTGAAATTGTCAAAGAGATGAAAAGTAAGCCCGAATGACGATACATCAAACTAACTTTGACCGACTTCTCAGACCGTATGTCTTCGGCTTCTCACTGGTGCCTGGGTATGTGGATGTCCCTGGAAAATCTGATTGTTGTTGACAAAAGTAGAATAGGGCGTTTCATGTACCTTCTAGGTAAAGTCGCCCAGTGAAATTTATCGATGAATGTTGATGCAATTGCAGTAAATGACCGATTCATCAATTACCATGGACAATATGGAGTACGCCTCAATTCTGGGCAAAGCATCCATACGAAGAAGGCTTCCAAGAAAACACTGCTCTTTAAAATATCCAATCTAATACTGTTTTGTGCACCGGACGTACATCTCAAAACTCTGAATGGACTCTGGGTCGACCAATTAACCCTCAAACCTCAGTGGGTCGATTTCTTTTTCAAAATGGAAGAACAGTGGGGAAACCACATTTTTCAGGTACGCGCATAATATATCAGACCATTCATACGAACTAATTACAAGAAAGGCATCTATTCTGCTAACCGTAAATGTCGCGTTTCTTTCCATTCCATCCAATGATACGTCAAACAACATGTCAATTGCAGCTCCGATTGCGTGCTATCTTTCGTCTCTAACCAGCTTTACAAGCATGCTCCTTGGACTGATGTTAGTCCGACGACATAAAGCCAAATGGCGCGACCGTTTGGATGTGAGCGAATATGTAAGCTGTGTCAAGTAGTTTAACTCCTATCATGACTGTTTACCTTGTGTTAGCATGAATATCTGCACAAACATGATGCCTCAAACTGGGGCTTTGAAGGACTAGCCATTGTGTATAGCTTACCCTATGCTTTGCTCATTTGGAGGTATGTTATCTTGTCCCGCAACACGCATGCTCATACGTTTCATATACACATCAGCATGGCGACGTTCCTGATAGCGTTCTGGCTCATGTGCTTCGTGAGATCGACAACGACTATACGTTCCATTATCGCCATTGCCTCATCGCTGATCTGTGGTCTCATCATATGGTGCATTTGCATGTTCTGGGAAGGAACGGATTATCATTGGGAAAAGATATTCCGCGATGCGTGGAATCGGCTGATTGGTAAGGGTGTAGGGAAAGATGATCCGTCAACGCCACAACTGGAAGGCGAGACGGAGCCAAGGCACAATGCCACTGAGACGAACCCAAATGCTGAGCATGATGTTGATGCATCAAAGCAGGATTTTGGCCAGAAATTGAAACATGTGGTGTTACTCTGTGGGCCGGCATGTGCAAAGTCCTGCTGGAAGGATGCACAGCCCGGCAAAAGCAACATTCCTCATTCACAGGCATGATTATTGACTCGTCCCGCACTTGGAAAAGAAGTATTACTCTGCGTTGACCAGATGTCTCGCTTCATTAGTACAGAACAGGAATAGTGTATTGTAGCCGGAGCAAAAATTTCTCAAGTAGATAGCAATCGGTGGAGCGAAGCAAAATTCACGAGTGTTACTCCACGCACAAGGATAACAGCATACTAGTCTTTATAAGTGGCATCTTCCGTAAAAACTAAGTGTTTAAGCAAATTACTCAAGTCTAAACTTTGCAGTCTTGAATACTATGGACTTTCGCTGTCAGAATGTCTGAGAATATCTGTATGTTTCCAGTAGATGCTTCTTCAAGTTGTTGGGAAGGATGTTCTTCAAAACGACTAGGACAAATTATACGTGATGATGGAAGCTGAGATGTCTTCATTGAAAGAACTTGACCTTACTTTTCTCACTTTGACCGACAGGGCGGTGTATTTGATGAACTTCCATCATATTTTTAGAACGAAACTTGATGCAGGTTGATTTCTTCATTGTGACAGCTCCCGAATCGGTTTCAGAGGTCCTTTACATCAATGTCACATTGTTTCCAGTCAAACAGATGAAGATGATTCCTAATTAGTCGCGTGATGGTTGTGGTGACCTACGTTCAGCCGTGGGAGCGACGCACAAGATACTCAGCAGATCAGCCTAAATCTCCATAGAAACGGGAGGATGTGCTGAGCTGCCTCCAGGTCTAATTCATGTGAGGCTGGGGTGATGACGAGGCTGAACACCGTATGCAGATTGGTCCGATAGACGGCAGGCCAAGGTTCGCCGTTTCGCCGTGTGGGGTTAGAACGTGCATTCAAGCGGCCCCACACGAACTGTCACCAGTTAAGAGACTTAGGAAACCACGTGTGTATACAAGCTTTACACGTGGATTTTTGGAAATCTTGAACAAGAGATCATGCAGAAGACAGTTCTATCAAGGCGGTAGTTGTCTTTGGGAGTTCGGAATGATCTTGAAGCCGATTTCCGACATCAATGGGTCAGTGTCAACGCCTTCGGGCCGATCCGACGTCGATCACAGAAAAAATGAACGGAACCATCTCTTACAGTCTTGACGATTGCAAACGGTATACTCTTAACTAGGGAAACAAATAGAGGAATAGTTGCAGTCTTTTAAAATTCTTTCAAGCCTATAGAAAGTTGAGAACAGAACCAACAAAATGACCTGAAGGAGTAAGCAGGTGTCGGGGGGTCTTACCGTGCCCATCCGGCCGGCCGACATTGACAACTTCATGATTTGCCCTCTTTCTTTCCTTTGTGTTACATACACGTTTCCGCAATCCTTCTTCTCCCTTCATCCTCGAGCTCCGTTGTCCTGCTATTCTTCTTTCAATAAGCCACATTCTTTCAATTAATTCCCTCTAATCACATACAGGCATTCTTTCTTCGACTCAAGTAATGCTATCAACACTTTCTTTGTTCACCCTCTTGGCTTCAGCGTCCTCTCCCGTAATTGCTGCGAGTGCAGGATCGTTCGCAGATGGAGGACAAACTCTAGTTAGTGCAATGATGGTACGTGAGTTTCCATGTTCTGTCGAGGACCATATTCACAGCATTAGATGTTTCTGGGGAACGAAGAGAAAGTTTACATTCTGGATAAGGCAGAGGGCAATGCTGCCACAGTGGCTGGTCATCCGGCTTGGGGCTCAGTTTGGTACGTGATATCCTCTGTAATTGTTGATCATCTAACACGAAGCAGGGACATCGCCTCGCATCAAGCGACTGTTATGGATGTGCGCACAAATGTCTTCTGCGCCTCGGGAATGCATCTACCAAACGGATCGTATGTCACGTTTGGTGGTAATGGCGCTGTTGGTCGTGGAGGTGGAATTGGTTCGCAGAAAAATCCATCAGGTAGTGGTGCCTGGGATGCTGAATATCAAGATTTCGATGGATCAAAGGCAATTCGAATATTGAATCCATGCATGGACTCGGACGATTTTGCTTCAGCTAATTGCCAATGGTTTGACGATCCCAGTCTCCTTTCAATGCAGAAACAACGATGGTATTCCACAGCCGAGGCACTTGCTGACGGCTCTATAGTCCTGATTGGTGGCTTTGTTAACGGTGGCTACATCAATCGAAATTACCCCAACACTGATCCACAATTCGAGGGTGGTGCTGCCGAGAACACGTATGAGTTCTATCCAGCAAACGGACGTGGAGTTGAGACTTTGAACTTTTTGATCCAAACATCGGGTCTCAATGCTTACGCCCACGCGTTCCTTCTCAACTCTGGCAAGATGCTCGTTCAGGCTAATGTCTCTACCAGTGTGTATCTATCCGCCTCCGTCTTTGTGTCATTGATTTTAATATTTTCTTCCAGTGATCTGGGATTATAATAACAATGTCGAGACCCCACTTCCAGGTATGCCTGGCAATGTTGTTCGTGTCTATCCCGCCTCAGGTGCCGTCGCTATGCTTCCTCTTACACCTGCCAACAACTGGAACCCTACTGTCATCTTCTGCGGTGGTTCTGACATGCCTGATGAAGCCTGGGGCAACTATGCAAATCCCGCGATCAACACATGGGATTACCCCGCCTCCAAGGACTGCCAAAGGCTGACGCCAGAACCTGCGGATGGCTCTGTTCCCGTCTATGAGCAAGACGATGACATGCTCGAGGGCAGGACTATGGGTCAGTTCATCATCCTCCCCGATGCCACGATGCTCGTTGTCAACGGCGGTCTCAACGGCACAGCGGGTTATGCCACTCAGACTGGGCAGACCGCGCTCTACGGTGACATGCCTTTCGGGATGTCCTTGGCCTCTGGCCCAGTTGGTACACCCGCGATTTACAACCCCAATGCACCCAAGGGTCAGCGATGGTCCAACGCTGGCTTTGACACATCCAATATCGCCCGTCTATACCACTCGTCTGCTATTCTCCTCCCGGACGCATCAGTCCTTATTGCAGGCTCAAATCCCAATGTTGACGTCAACACTAGTACCATCTTCCCCACCCAGTACCAAGCAGAAATTTTCTACCCGTCCTACTTCAGCGCAACGACACGCCCCGCTCCTACGGGAATACCTACAACTATCTCCTACGGCGGTCCCTACTTCAACATCACCATACCCAAGTCTTCTTATACAGGACCGGCTAATGCAGCGGCTGCTAACACCATTGTCTCTCTCATACGCGGCGGTTTCACCACACATGCCATGAACATGGGGCAGCGTTACGTGCAGCTCAACAACACCTTCACAGTCAACAATGATAGTTCCATCACCCTTCACGTGGCCCAGGCACCCAACGCCAACATCCTCCAGCCTGGACCCGCACTTCTCTTTGTCACAATTGACGGAATACCCTCTAACGGCACTATGGTCATTGTCGGGAGCGGCTCAATGGGCCAACAGCCCATCTCCGCGGCGAGCGAGCTCCCAACAAGTGTTTTCCTCTCGGCTAACGAAACGGACGAAGGATCATCCACGTCCAATCAAAACAATAAGGATAACGGTGCAAGCGGATCGCACATGGGGGCGATCGTAGGTGGTGTAATTGGCGCTATAGCGGTAATTGGTCTTCTGGGTGCGCTTCTTGGTCTCTTACTCGCTCGTCGTCGGCGCCGCGCCGCTGCTCCCTCGACCTCGTACGCTATGACGGGAGGTGGACCAGGTTCCGCGGTGCTGGCGGCTGGTGCCCACAGAGGATTGAGGAGTTCTGACTCGAGCGCTTTTCTTCCTTTACAGCATGATAATCACAACGATGCGTGGAATGGGAGTACGGTTAATTTGGCGCTGGGATCGCCCTACAAGGATGACGGTGGACCGAGGATGGCGATTACGAATTCGGAGTGGGACCCGTATACGGCGGATTCCCCGAGTCCGCGCCCTGTCCAAGGACATGAGAGGAGGTATTCGTAGAGCTGAGTGATGTGCTTTCACTGCTTTTTCTCTGCTGTTTTCCCTTGCACCTACAGTACGGACTTTGTGACATGCATTTTTTTTTATATTTTTTATGACATTTCACGGCCCTCCTCCCTCTCTTGATACCCACCGACGTGCTTCATGTTACGTCAAACCTCTATCCTTACCCAGAGCATCATCAAACGGACTTTCGACTTGTAAACATATTGTGGATGGATTATTGAAAGATTGTGTTCGTTAATCCCACGCACTTGGAATCACATTTCAGAAGTTTTTCAAGAACAAAACTCGCACGAATGTGTGCTTTCGCAATCGGACATATCAACTTCTTTGCATGGTCGTAACTTCCCAGTCTGGGTAGCCTGACTTGTTACCTCGTGCACAATGATTGTGCCATATATAGTCATCTTAACCTGCTGACACTCACCTGGAGGATATGTCCTCACGACTTGACTCCCCCGAGCCCATTTTAGAGACAGTAAAGAACGATGTTTAAGCCAAAATTCAAAGTAGCTGTTTGGTGCGTTTCCCAGTCTTTCCGAGTACGGTCGGTTCGATATCCATTGCTTGCAGCGGAGGTGGAGTGGGAGGACTTAGCTTTGCTGTTGCAATGTCACGATATCCTGGTGTGGAAGTTGAAATCTTCGAAGCTGCGAGTAAGTTCTCGCCCATCGGAGCGGGTATTGGCATATGGCCCCGTGTTTGGAGGGCTCTAGTGGCTATTGGTCTGGAGGATCTGGCGCAGTACGCATCAAGGCAGCCAAGCGATGATACTGGTAGTATCTGGCAATTATGCCTCAGATTTCGCCACTGACATATGGTTGCTCGGTTCCCAGTGTGCACTCTTGAGCTACGAAAAAGTGATCAGGAGAATGGATATCCATTTTGTCGTATCATGACCAATGGCAAGTACACTAAACACCTTGATGCTTCTCCTGCCACATCAATCATACCTCAGGAACCCTTCTCTTCTTCCATCGTGCCGATTTTCATGCAACACTTGTTAAACATCTCCTTCCATCATGCCAAATACAGTATTCCAAGAGGCTTCAAACCTACAGACGCTTGGAATCAGGTGAACTTGAACTTGTCTTCGACGATCATTCGATATCTAGATGCGATCTTTTGATTGGTGCGGACGGCATTAAATCAGCCGTCAGACGGACATTCCTCCACGAACAGGCTCAAAATGCACTTCTAGAAGGCCGCACAGCAGACGCCAATGATCTATTGGCTGCTGTGGATCCAGTCTGGACCGGAGCCCTGGCATATAGAGCTCTCGTCCCTGTAAATAAGTTGAATAACTATGTCATCCATGACTATGGAACAGAAGTGGGTTCCTTGTTGGATTTCAGTCCTGTCCAGTTACAGATGACGCCGTTTGACAGTACTTAGGAAAGGATTGGGTATACAGACCTGTTATACGTTTCATGACCCGAACTTACGGAGTCCGCCTGCTATTCAGGCCATCATCGCATACCCAATTGCCCGGGGTACTCTGATCAACATCGTTGCGTATCATGTGAATGACACCTTGGCTGAAACTCCCTTCAACACACCTTGGATTGAAGAGGCCAAGAAGGATGACATCATAAACGCCACTTCTCATTGGGAACCCGAATTCATTGAACTCACAAAAGTGAGGTTTTGGATGTCCTCCTGTCAAACCGTCATTTGATTTACTTTTCCTTGACGTGCACAGGGCATCGATAATGTGACCAGATGGGCAATCCATACTGTGAGGCCTCTTCATTCCTTTGTCTCCGATAAAATCGCATTACTCGGCGACTCCGTAAGTCTTCAATTTTTTTCTTTCGATGTTCGACTCATTTATTAGTACTGTAGGCACACGCTATGACTCCGCATCAGGGCTCCGGCGCTGGTCAAGCCATAGAAGTCAGTGTCCTCGGACTTTTTATCTATATAATGCCTCATTGTCGTTCAGGATGGATGTCTACTTGCTGAACTTTTAGGTCATCGGCTTGCCAAACGCGAAACACTTCCTACTGTACTTCGCATCTACGACCTTTTCCGCCGACCTTTTGCTTTAGATATCGCACGGAGGTCCTTTGAGAACGGTAGCTACCTCGCTTTGATCCATCGAGATTTTCTGCTTGATGGTTATGATGCCTACGATGAAGTGAGACGTTTGCAAAAAATGGGCGAAACTATCATTGACAAATGGCGATGGGCTTGGGAGAGCTCTTTAGATGACATGATCCACCGAGCCATTTCTACTCTAGAAGAAGAAGAAGATAAGGTAGGTCTGCTCGATTCCATCAGCAGTCAGCGCTTAGCCTTTATGAATTAGAAGTAGAGTAAAAAAGGTTAATTCGTTGGAGGTAGTCCTTGCCGAGTATAGAACTGAATTTATCATGTTTGTACTCAGAGTTGTAACGAAGCCCTTCCTTGCTTGTCGCCAATTACCTGCGATAGAAGTTTTCCAGATCTCGGCAGCGCCTTGCTGGAACCCCACTTGGGAACCCGTCAAGTCCCCTGAAGGAGTTTTATTTATTTGTCTTTGTTTCCAAATCCGAAAACCACCGCTTTTGCAGCACTAATTTGCGTCGGGCTTTCCCTTATAACATTTTACAACAATAATAAGATTTATTTCGTAGTCAAATTAAATGTTCAGACCGGGCTTTATGTTTCATCCGACGAAGTTTTTCTCCTCATGCCGCTTGATGTAGTTTTGGCTGATTCCTATCCCTTCGTCCACGCCTTTTCCATTCCCTGGCATACTCAGATGTTCTCCGCGATAACTAAGGCAATAACCAAGTTGAACGAAGTCGATCTGCTGATTATAAAGATAGGGCTCTTGTAAAACACGCTAATGTCACGTGCCAAAGCGTGATTTTGCGTGACATTTCACGAAAATCTTAATGGCAACTTACAGGAGTGAAAATTAAGGAATCCATTCACGCAAACTTCTAGATAAAGTTGTATTAAAGGTTTCTGTGCAGTCCTATTTTCAAAAAATCGAATTTAGAGATGCCATTAAGTAAATATATCCGAAAAGGGACATTCCTCCATCGAGACATACTTTTGAACACGTCGTGGGCGCTCTACAACGTGGGGAAGATGCCAGAATGTACCCTGCATAACTTAGCTAACCTTGGAAAACATGCTCTGGCCAAAAAAACTTCAAGTATCCTGGAGTTTTCAAGGGAATGGCTCAGATTCTCGAAAGGGGTTACCAGGACACGGAAAAGATCCGTGCTGAATGCCCAAAATTCAATTGCCCACCTGACACACCCCAGTGCTGTTGCTGAAGGGTGCTCTACAATGAACCTGATTCTGAAACTGCTGGCTCTCTACTGGAGACTTATGCTCTTAGCCAAGGCTATCAGGTCCTATTTCCGCCCAAGTTTCACTGCGAACTTAATTTTATTGAGCAAGTTTTGTGACGGGCAAAGTGGGTATACGGTGTAAGTCCTCCATCATCGAAGGAAGAAGATCTTGGAAGGAACATGCTTTCTGCACTGAATGGAGTCCACTGATTGAAATGTGCAGGTTTGCTTCCATTAGCCTTGTATCTATCCAGACTTATTATAGAAACTAGGTTTGCACGGCGTGCTCAAAGGTTCATGGATGCTTATGATAAGGGCTGGGTGGCAAGCAGGCAGCTTCGGCTGGAAAAGTATCATGGTAATTGAGTACTCCCAGAGTCTCTGAGGAATGACTTGGAGAAGGATGGCATGTCATAATCTTTTATTCACGTAGATATTGTACATTGAGTAATACTAACTAACGACGCGTCGGGACCCTGGTCACATCAAGTCACATCACGTGACGTGAGCGTGTTTTACCAAAGAGCCCTATCTTAGCGGGCGTAGGGACGAAATACGGAAGTGTTTGGCAGGGGATACTGTCATGTATCACCATGTGAAATTGGTTTGCAATGTGAAATTTACATTTAGCAGCTCAATACACTTACCCTCAGTGTCCTAAAAAAACCATAGATGAATACGGTATATTTGCTCGGGTACCGTTATCCTGCTCACCTTCATGCTGGTCCATCAACAATGCCACGGTATTCTGACCACCACATCACACCCTCACATAACTTATACCAACAATCTGACCATATCTTCCTTAGCCATACCTTTTTGTAAATACGATTACATTTGACGATGAGCCTTGTTCGAGGATCCGGCTAGTCGGCATGCAAGCGGAGCCAGAACTTGACCTGTGACTAAGGTGTGACGACACTTTCACTTCCCAGATTTTTGGTACTCGGTCATGGGCCGACATCTTTCACATGGAATGAATTTCCCTAAAGAATTAATTATCTACTAGATCATAAGTGACTTTAGATGGCCTGGAGGTTTGAAGGCCATGCACCCACGGGGCAGAGCTACAAAAAAAAAAAATGGTGAAAAATCTCATCTCCCGACAAATGACAGTAGGCCAGGATAGGTGCCCCGTGTGTTTCGGTGCTCTCGGTCAAATCCGATCAACACTGCCACCGATCGCGGACCTGGCCCTCGAGCTGGGTGCGTGAGGCTTCCATTCTGACCGTCTGACTGTTGGCAGTATCGTGCCATTTCTGGCTCATCGGCAGGTTCTTTATCTGGTATAAGTTCCTTCAGTCTACTGTTTTCGACACGCGCTGACAGTTTTAAGCGCTTGACATCTTATGACCAGCTGCACCTGTCTCTAGGTCATCGGCTTGCCAAACGCGAAACACTTCCTACTGTACTTCGCATCTACGACCTTTTCCGCCGACCTTTTGCTTTGGATATCGCACGGAGGTCCTTTGAGAACGGTAGCTACCTCGCTTTGATCCATCGAGATTTTCTGCTTGATGGTTATGATGCCTACGATGAAGTGAGACGTTTGCAAAGAATGGGAGAAACTATCATTGACAAATGGCGATGGGCTTGGGAGAGCTCTTTAGATGACATGATCCACCGAGCCATTTCTACACTAGAAGAAGAAGATGAGGTAGGTCCGCTCGATTCCATCGGCAGTCAGCGCTTAGCCTTGATAAATTAGAAGTAGAGTAAAAAAGATTAACTCGTTGGAGGTATACCTTGCCGAGTATAGAACTGAATTTATCATGTTTGTACTCAGAGTCGAAACGAGCCCCTTCCTTGCTTGTCGTCAATTACCTGTGATAGAAGTGTTCCCAGATCTCGGCAGCGCCTTCTTGCTGGAGCCCCTTGCGAGCCCCACTCGGGAACCCGTCAAGTACCCTGATTGATGTAGTGATGCGAAATCGAAGGGGTTTTATTTATTTTGGCTTTGTTTCCAAATCCGAAAACACCGCTTTTACACTGATTTGCGTCGGGCATTCCTTTACAACTCAAATAACACTTTTTACAAGAATAATTTATTTCGTGGTCAAATCAAATGTTCGGACCGGGCTTTTTGTGAAGTCTTTCTCCTCATGCCGCGTGATGTAGTTTTGCTCATTTCCATCCCTTCGTCACCGCCTTTTCCGTTCCCTGGCATTCCCAAATGTTCCCCGCGATAACTACGGCGATAACAAAGTTGAACGAAGTCGATCCTGTCCCCATCCCTTCTTCCCCGCCTTTTCCGTTCCCTGGCATACTCAGATGTTCTCCGCGAGAACTAAGGCGATAACCAAGTTGAACGAAGTCGATCCGCTGATTATAGCGGGCGTGAGGGACGAAATACGATGAGAGAGGAAGTGTTTGCCAGGATAGGCGCCTGCTCTCGGTCAAATCCGATCAACATCGAGCTAGGTGCGTTAGGCTTCCATTCTGACCGTCTGACTGGTGGCAGTATCGTGCTCATTTCTGGCTCATCGGCGGGTTCTTTATCTGGTGTAAGTTCCCAGTCTACTGTCTTCGACACGCGCTGACAGTTTCTCAGCGCTTTCTTTACATGGGTATATTGGGATCTAATGACCAGCTGCGCCTGTCTCAGGTACGAGACAGGCGTATCAGTAGTCAACCATCGAACAGACTATGTATATTTGGAATATACCTGCACTAATACCATCATTGTAACACGGCATAGAACACTGGTCAGAGCACAGCTTCCACGCAAGAGCCGACTCGGAAAGTAATCTGAAGTCTAGTTTTCATTAAGTACTTTGGATGGATGCTTCCGATGCACTTATTCTCTGGTCTTTCTCTTGTTCACTTTGCATGAAGAATATGAACACAAGACGTGCGTATCTTGCAGCATCCCTATACTCCGCTAACGTTGCCGTCTACTTAGACTTGAAAACCCTTGTCAAAATCTTGTTCGTAGTCACTTTCGTTCCTCCGTCTCTAGTTCTAGCAGTCAATTTTTCTCGATGTCTTCAAGATGTCAAGGATGGTAAACTTGGTGAAATGAGCGGCTTAGATAACCGGGGAAAGCAGGTGCCCATATTGAATGCAACATCAGTAACGTACGAGCTATGCAAACAAGCATGTGGCTCTGGAATCCGAGCCTTTTCAGTGGTCCGTCTTCTTCCAGCAGCTTAGTTCATGGCTACTGCCATGGCTAGCACTTGTTTCTCAGCTCCCATCTGGCAACAACAATAAACTCGATAACCTCGTTTCCATACTTCTCGCGGTTGGGTCACCAGCACTGGCAGCATACTCGCTCACGCTTACTGTTTTGAATGGGCGCTGGATCGCCAGACGTTTTTCTTCCTACACCTACCCGAATACTGGGGAAGCTGTCCGAGTTTTCAGCAGCCTCCAGCAATTTCCACTGCAGATTGAACCCCAGACCTCTCTCCTTTCTTCTCTCATAGTGCTTCCACAGAACGATAACTGGTGGAAAAAATTTGACACATCGCTTAATTACACGCACACATGGTCAATTTCTGCCGCTGTCTCTATCGCTTGGGTGGTTATTGCGTATGGATTCACCGTCACCGACTCTTTACTTGGGGATATAACTGTCTCAATCAATGCAAATGGTCAGAGTGTTGGAGCATTGTGGATATGGCTACTAGCTATCGTCATTGGATGGCTTCTGATTTCCCCGAAAAGCGATTCGACGCAAATAATCCAGGCCATGAGACAGGCTAACGAAATTGCATATGTTGCTAGCTCATCTGGAACACCCGTCCTGGCGACCTCCCTTTCCCAGGAGCAAACCATTTTCCTTAGACAGGGATACGAAGATCCATTATTCCACGATGAAAACTGCACAGTTCCCATCTACAATTACGCCCGCTTTTTTTCATGGGTTCAGGCCGTGAAGGACGTGTCAGAAATGTTTCGAGCTGTATCTCAACGCGCGCAATTCCATCTTTCGGTCGACCCTGAGGTAAATTGGGCAAGGGAAGAAATAGATGTCGGAGGTGTTCGTCCGGAAAACAGGACTGGAACTCAGAAACAAGTTAAGGCTTACTGCCTTCCCCTTGGTGAAACCTCCCAGAGCCACAAATCTGTCTGGGCGGTGGACGTCTTTTCGCGCATTATCCTCGCGTCATCGATTGCGCTTTTTCTCCAATGGGGTACTACAGGCGCTGCAATTGTTGTAGCTTGGTTCAGTCCTACTTTCGGTGAGTCCTTTTGTGGCCTCACGACTGCCTGCTATGAATTCAGATTGTCTCCAAATAGGTTTAGGTTGTCGGACAGCCTCATATCTTTTGTACGGCGCTGTGGCAACTGTTGTGTGGATGATGCTCCTCATCTCCAGCTTCCTCCCTCACTATTTCTCTTCGTTGTCCCGGAGAGAAGACAGCATTTCTAGAAGAGTCGCTAGATGGGCAGCCATCAACCTGCGTCGCCTGGGGAAGGTCCTTGCAACTTTCAATGCTTTTTGGATCCTTATCACTTGTTTGTTTCAGTTCAGCAACTTCTTTGATAGGTGCTATTGCAATGGCAGTGTTTTAGGGCGCGGCGTCAAAACATGGATCGTCATCTCTCTCCTTGAAGAGGATATACAGGCCATGAAGAGTGCTTGGATCGGGGGTGTCGTGCTTGCGGCTGGAAGTGCGACTCTTTTTGTTATATTTGTAAACCTTCTCGTTAACCCCAAATTTCCTGGTTAGAAACCAAGAAAGTAGTTTTTTTTTTTTTTTTTTTCTTTACCACTGACCCATTGGGGCCGAGCCGTATGCTGGGTTTGTCTGTATTCCTATTTACTCTATGTATGTAGTGCTCCTGTCATAGGTAAATCCCTGTCTGTTTGTTGTGTTGGCGCCCGGTTCGGGCTCCTATACATATTATGCCTTTGCAGGCGGGCCTATGAAAGAGAAGATATAGATGAGTAAGTAAAGTAAAGGCTGCCTGTGCCTTGGTTGGTATTGTCTGCAGCTGATGTCGTCCGTGTCAACCTAGAATCGGTTTTCCTCCTCATTGTCCGGTACCATCAAGTTTCTGTGCGATCTCCGGAATCTCCCTGTTGCATGGATGTACTCGAAAGGTGTCCTGGTGTAGGCTGTATCTCCGAGCAGCGCTGTCATGACTGGCATGTTGGACCGTATGTTCTTGTATAGGTTCCCTCTTAGGTGTGCGTGCGCTGTGTGCTGATAGTGCTCCACTGTCTCTGCAGCCCCCCCCCGCAGGCTTTGCAGACCGGTGAGTCTATTTTCAACCAATACAGATAATTGTGTAAGAGGCCTGTTTCATAATAGAATCACGCGCATGGTTGCATGTTGGTATCGATTGAAAACGGTAATGGCATATGATTCATATTGGTTCACGCGCCTAATGAGATATCTGAACTCCAGATCAAGGTCTGCCGCGGGCTCAGCACCAACGATACCACTGACCAGGGATCCAGATTCAAGGGGGTAGAGATGTGTATGTATACGGAATTTTGACCCTCACTCAGCAGGGGCATTTATCCTCATGGGGGTTTACTTAGCAAAAGTGATGTCTGCAGTTTGGACTCCCGAGTCAGAGGGCCTCTCCTGAGTGCACAGCATCCTGGGCTATCCGTGATAAGTGCCTGACTTATGTGTCCCTTAAATTGATCAATGCCGAGTCCGATGTTTCCGACTTGCTTGACCTTTAATGACCTCTTATCTGGCTGCTCACTGTCAAGGCAAGTTTCATTATGGTCATTTTGGTGTCTTTCTTCGCTCACGTTGATTTGTAGGGCGCTCCCATTGCGTCAAACTCCTTATCATACTTCTGCTTGTCCCTGCCATTTCGGGGGCCAATTTTGATCAATGCTTGAGGGACATCAGGAGTGGTCAATGGGGTGATTCTGGCGGTAGAGATAATACTGGGAATCCAGTCGCCATCTCGAATGCCACGGCAATAACTTACGAATTGTGCGTAAGAGCATGTGGCCCAGGATCTGAGCCTTTCCGATGGTCGGTATTTTCTCAGCAGTTCAGTTCGTGGTTGTTGCCTTGGTTAGCTCTTGTTTCGCAGCTACCGTTCGGGAGTGAAGATAAACTCGACAATCTTGTCTCGATGCTATTGACTGTTGGTTCCCCAACTCTGGCAGCGTATTCGCTGGCGCTTACGGTTTTGAATGGTCGCTGGATCGCTCGCCGCTTCTCGTCGTACAAATTCCCAAACACCTGCCGGGCCGTTCGTATCCTTAGCAGCCTTCAGCAATCTCCGCTGCAAATAAATACTCGTCACTCTCTCCTCGCATCTCTCATTGTACTTCCACATAACGACGAATGGTGGAGGGAACTCGTTGTATGGCTTGATTACACACACACATGGTCAATTTCTGCCGTCACCTCAATCGCTTGGGTGATTATTGCATACGCATTCACCGTCATCGACTCCTTCACTGGTGATTTAACTACCGCAGTCAACGCAAACGGCGAAGGTGTCGGCTCATTATGGATCTGGTTATTACCAATCGTCATCGGTTGGTTACATATCTCCCCAAAATGCGATACCAAACGATTATTCCAGGCCATGAGACGTGCTAACAATATCGCATATGTTGTTGACCCGTCTGGAACTTCCGTCTTGGCGACCTCCCTTTCCCAGGAGCAAGCCATTTCCCTTAGACAGGGAGTCAACGATCCGTTGTACAACGACGAAAGATGTACGGTCCCCATATACAACTACGCTCGTTTTCTGCCATGGGTTCAAGCTGTGGAGGAAGTCTCAGGAATGTTCCAAGCTGCGTCGCAGCACGCGCACCTTCATCTTTCCGTGAATCCGTCTGTGGAATGGGAAAACGAAGAGAAATACGCGGCAGGCATCGATCCAAAAAGTAGGATCGGAACTCGTGCACAGGTTGAAGCTTATTGTCTCCCCCTCGGTGAACAACCCTCGCCGAAGCGGAGATCTATGTGGGGACCCAACGTCTTCTCGCGCATCGCAATTTCATCTTTGATTGCGCTTTCGCTTCAATGGGGAACAACAGGTGCTGCAGTAGTTGTCGTTTGGTTCACCCCCACTACGGGTGAGCAATACATTTCTGTCGTGACGAGCCGTCTGGTCTGAAAAAAATATAATGCCGTTCCAGGTCTCGGTTGCCGTTCAGGAGTGTATTTACTCTACGGCATTGTATCCACGGTCGTATGGATGGTACTTCTTGTATCAAGCTTCCTATCCCACTACGTGTCAATGAGGCATCACGCAGCCGATCAACTTTCTACGATTCTCGCTAGGTGGGTTTCCATCAGCATGCGCCGTCTGGGAAAAGTTCTCGCAGTTCTCAATGCAATATGGATCGTTGTCACCTGCCTATTTCAGTTCAGTAACTATCTCAATAGATGTTACTGCAACAGCAGTGTTCTTGGACGCGGTCTAACCGCGTGGAACGTGGTCACGTTTAACCCATCAGACATATCAAGTATGAGGGGTGCGTGGATTGGTGGAGTCGTGCTTGCGGCTGGAAGCGCAACACTTTTTGTGTTTTTCGTGAATCTTTTCATCAACCCCCGACTTCCAGACTAGATGGGACCGTAGGTATCATGTAATTTAGTAGTATACCTGGTCATAGTGTCGTATTTCAGAATGTATTTCTAATCAATAAATTGAATGACTGCACTGCTTATCGATACCCCGAACTGTGGTCGAGCTATCTGGGTTTGTGTGCAGGATACATATGCAGACATTGTATATGGGAAAAGCTGTCGAATAACTACCAATTGAATGGACCTTCATAAATCGAACGGAACTGTACCTGTCATGCACTGCTATTGATAACTTGAAGCTGCGGCTATTATGTACAGGGATCATAGACCATGATGATGAAGAAATCAGGACCTTTTGACATCTATTCAATTGTTTCGAACGTTATCAGGCCATGAAGGCAGTGATAAGCAGAGAAGCACACGAGTGATGGACAGGTAAAAGCTCAAAGATCATCAAAACCAGGTACACCACCGATATTACCCCCAGTCAAACGACACAGGACATCTGCCCAAGCACAGCACATCCCTGCGGAACCCTCATACAAGCTCCACGGGCGATCCGGGGTTCTCATTTCCCCATTCTGCGTGAGTTCATCCGAATAAGTCGCCAACACCGCAAGATGCACTGCTCTCTGCAGGTACTTTGTATTTGCATCAGTCAGCGGACTAGCAGATCCTTTATCAAGGGCTCGAGACACAGCCAGCAGTGCGTATACGGATCCCGCGACCCCATGACACATCCCAACGCCCTTTGTCAGCAGACCATGGTTGTAGACTAAGTGGGCTCCTTTACAAATTGCGCAGTTAACCTTCTCGCGCAGTTCTTGACCAAGATTTATACATCCATGATTCAATGATGCCTTTGATAGTAGAATCAGGATTCTGGAGGCTCCGTGGCACCATCTAAATAGAAGATAAGCAGCGACCGCTGGTACGATTGTAATGACAACTCACTGAACTAGTTCGTTCTTGTGCTCAGAATTTACAACATCAGCAGGCGCCTTGGAAGGCCAGTTGCCAGTCGGATCTTGGAGGTCAACTAGCCACTCGAGGGTTCTCATGAGATCTTGAGCATAGGGTTCAACTACACTGGAAGGGCAGTTCCATAGGACGAAAAGAATACCCGCTGTCCTCTTTAGACTTCTCGTCTGCGAAATTACTACAGATTGAAAAGGCATACCTACACCATGCGCAGCTCCGAGATACCTCTTTCCGTGCCAAACCCACATTAACGGCGGTGTGGGATTGTCAGGCCTCGTTTTAAGTTGAGTAATGTACTCTTCAGCTCCTTCCCTTCCAATGTCAACTATCGAAGCGACTACGACTCTTAGGGCTTTATCGCTGGTAAGATCACTGAGCGCCGTTAAGAGAGGTTCTAGACCAGAGGAGGAGGAGCTCGAAGCTCGAGCTTTGGAGAGTCCATTACGGATGTATAGAAGTGCGTAAAGAAGTCCAGCACGACCATACAGCACTTCGCAGGCATCTTCCTTATAGTTGTTCACACTTTCGACAGCTGCCTGTACGACCTGAAGACAGAATTCATAGCCCTTGAAGAAAGGAGACTGATCTACAGGTCCTCCCGAAAGAAGACGGAAAAGCACAAGAGTAGCAACACCAACATCCGTCTCCAGAAATGAAACACGCGAGGGCGACAATTGTTGAAGGCACTTTGAAATCGTAGAGTTCATACAAGCCAGAAGCGCACGGTCTCCTAACGAGACAAGAGGGAGGTGAGAAAGGTCCTTGCGTAAGACCCCAGAGCCAGATAATTTTGAAAGATGATGATCTAGCAGCGCAACGCCTGTTGGCATGTTACAATGTCTTATCCATGCGCTGAAACGGCGGATCATTTACCTGCAAGGCCTACGTAGACTCCCCTACTGGAACTTTGGTGGCCGTGCTGTGCGATTCTTCGGACAGTGGTACTCAGTGTAGAAGAGATGCTGTTTATGACATTTTCTAGTTGATGTTTATCATCCAGACTTGGAGGGTTTTTGGAGTGCTTGATATAGCGTGAAGTCATTGTTCGATATAATAATGCAAAGAGAAAAAGGAGCCTCCGACTCGGAAACATCCGAGACTTGGGTCTATTATTGGACTTTATTTTTTGAGGATAAACAGGATTCGAAACTGAAGCAGGATAGCTGAGGCCACAACTCATGGTTAGGACCCAAGACCCAAGATTTTAGTATACACAGGGTCAGAGAGCTGATCGGTGAACAGGGTATATACTAACAATCTGGAGTGAAGAAAGACAGTAAACGTCCAACGATATGATAGTTCTGGGTCAAATCACTATGCGAAATACCGACTTGGTCGGATTTTCCACTCGTTCGTCTTGTAAATGCCAAGATGAGTGTAAATGTCGGGCTTGAAGCCAATTTTCCACCGCACCCCAACTCTCCTCAGCGCTTCTCTGACCCTGTCGACCTCTTTTCCATTACTATAGTCTTCGACGTAGACGCACACAACGTGTGGTTCACCTGGACGTGCGGGTGACACTTTAGCGCGCGCTCCAACTCCTGCAGGCGCGTTTGCAATGACCGCCGTTACGATGCGTGACCACAACTCGTCGATTTTGTGAGACTCCGCGTAGATTAGCCACTTTCCAGATAGTACACCATGAGCTAGTGCAAGCGCGTCCAGAACGTCGACTGTCACTATGGGATTTCCTGCAGAACATTGCAGTGTTCCGTCTTTTTCAATACTCGGCTGGACGACTGCCGGGTCGGCGGCCAGGGCTGCTGCACGCTGCTTCAGGGCCTCCCAATCCCTTGCAAGACCAACCAAGTCCTGGGGTTTCTCCGGATTGGATCGGGGTCCGCGTTCGACTGCAATCCAGGCAGCGTATGTGCCAGGAGTACGAGAGGGTGGCCATCGGGCCAGGTACGATGCAACTTCTCCAGGTCCTGGAGATTCGTCCCAAACGGCAACTATGAGTGATGAAGAACCGTCGTGGACAACTTCAGTTGGAAGTGGAGCAGCCACGGGAGCAGGGAGCTGAGACGAGGAGATATCTTCCATAACGTAGTCATCGTCCATCGTAATGCGTTAACTTATAAAAAGGTCAAAGAGCCCGTTGTGTGGGTAAAAAAAGGAGCGTAGGTAAATCGAAGTCATCCTTGATCTTGAGGATTTGATCAGAAGTCCTTGGGTTCGGGAATGAATCAGATGATCCATCAAATCAACTCAAGAAATCGGACGATGATCATGAAGGATAAGATTGACCTGCAATGAGTTCGACCCATATGCTCAATTTCCTTGCTCCTGGAAATCACTATCACTATCGCGAATCGTATCCTGACCACTCACTGGCGGCCGGGATTGATGTCCAAGTTATAATCCACTCGCTAATCATCAGCATATCTTGTCGATACCTCGCTTGCTTTAAATCGCCAAAGCTCGAGTTATCTAGAGTGTCAGAAGAAACTCTTGGCTTTCAGGTTACAAAATATTGGACGGGTACAATACTTAAGATCCATTGCCGTTCAAAAACATTGCATGCCAAGCTCACGAACATATCTACCTGACCCGGTCCTCATGTTGGGGATTCTCAAAGTGAAAACACGGTCAAGGTCTCAGGAATCTTGTGCCATGAGGTATACTAACGTAGAGAGGGAAGGGGAAGATCTTGATATACAAAAATTCCCAGGGTAAGCCAGTACGTTTATGATGGTGAACTATCTGGGAGGTACGACGTCGCACTTGTTTGAACAAAATTGCTGCTGGACACCATGACATACAATCCTTATCACACAAAGAAACCAACTCGTGCGGGAATCCAGTCCTACAGATGCCGGGCCTCGCATGTCCGTGCATCGTCCGGAAAAGGCCGTTCGGGATTCCCGGTTGGCAGTGTAGTGTACGGAGAAGAATGGAGGGAAGGAATGAGGATTTTAAGGGACAGGCACAATCGTGAAATTATACACATTGTCTCTCGAGATATGAAAACCGAACATACGTCGCCGGGGCCAAGGGACTGTCTCACTCCGCAAGAAAGGTCAGAGTCGTCTATAGACGTCTCTGCATATTGAATATCGAGGAGATACTGATGATGGCTGAGCTTGCATGCATAATTGTTCCGGAAGAAAGACGACAAGCGAGGGGCGTACCATGTAGATAGATAGGGTTGGTGACGATCCACCTGCGCGTACGAAGGCTACATGTACACAACAATCGTATGTTCGAACGACGGCAAACCCACATGCTCGTACGATTGCCACACTCCTCAATCTGGGCATTATGCCTTCCGCTTTATCGCCTGACCCATCGTAATGTTGCCCGGATGTACTATCCCATACAAGACGAGAATGCAGGAGGGAAGACACGAGAGGCAGAGGGGATGTCGAGGGTGAGCGAAGTACTCCCAATAGTACGTCTCCTGCACGGTTGTTCGGAATTTGTTGGAGAAACGGGGCGGCTCATTTTTCAACTTTTGCCATATGCGAGTGACTATTGTTTGAGGAATTCACAAGGAAGAACCACCCGTCTTCAGCCTTCTGTAATTAATATTTGAACGGGAAGCCAACGCGGTGGGACGTGTCAATTGATGGTTAGGACTCGATGCGGCTATCGAACTGGGCGAGCCCTTCGTGTCTACATGGACCTTCGGCATACTTTCTGACGACAGCCACTGCAAGGGATTCCTCCGGGCATGCTAATAAGCAAGATTGTGCGAGGAGATTGTAGATAAATCATCAGTGGTTAAAACAATGTGACGCTATACATGACCTCTGAGGATAGCCAGAGGGATCCATTCGACATGCATGATCAATGAAGAGTTATGACCTTGACATAAAGACCCGCCGCTTCGCGGCGTGAGCGATTCAACAAGAAGATGCGCCATCGAGAGTTAAGGCCTCCAACGACTGGCATTCTGTCCTCTTGAGGATTTACTTCCGTGCGACTCTCTGATTACGGGCCAGCCTGAAGTGAGACCTACAGCGCAGAGGCAGAGGCCAGGGTCAGTTTACTTTTGTTACCCCACAGAAACTATCAAACTTTGGAAGCACGCACCGGTCACCCTTGCGCAGCAACTAAGTACCACGCACACTCTTCAGTGACCTATTATAAGCCACCAGCATGACACCGCCAGTCAAACGCGACATCTTTCTCATGATCTACCCCAACCCTCTCTTCGCTGCCCACTGGTCAATCTGGATTCCAAACATCCCTCAAGCTGAGGGCGAGGACCTGGGGAAAGTCCTACACGTCACGGGTAGTCCCGTCACCGGCTTTGTCCATGAGGTCAAACGAGGCTATGATATGAGCACGACACGACACGACTACATATTCATCATCCTAGGCCAAATTGACAGCGATTTGGTAGTCGACGTTGATCTCAAAGATCAGGCCATACTCACTGCGGATGGTGATCGCGATACCCCTGGAATTGAAGCGATTGATGTTATTGAGAAATTGGCTTTTGGCGTCCCGGCACCAAAGAAAACTCTTAGGTCAGCTAGTGTGAGTGGCGCGTCGTTTCTGTCGTATCTCGAACCGGGTGTGAATTGGCACTTACCCATTGCAATTGCGTCTTTTCTGCTTAGGACAGTGTCAATGCCCCAAAGCCCAAGATCGAGAACTGCCAGAATTGGATGGGCCACTTTGTTAACCTGCTTGTAGACGAAGGCATCCTTGATACCAATGCTAGAACTCTGCTCGAGAGTGCTCCGAAACATTGATGAGGAAAAAGTTTGTGTTTCAACAGTAGGAAATTCATGTAAATATCACAAGCTTCAATGTGCTCTAAAATATTTCAGATTCGTACATATTGAACCCGTAAAACTTTACTCCTGATAATTCCAAAGCTTTGATACATAAATATAGATCTAGCCCGGCGCGTGCCATGTACAAGCCTTCAACGCCTGCACTCCTCCGAATTCAGCTTGAAGACCTACGTGAAGTGCGGCATACCATACCCCTAGATTTTCCTGTGCACGCGGGTGCCTGTGGAAGGCAAGATCAGTATATGTTCTTCCACCCCCCTTTGCTTCCCAGTTGCTGAACGAGGCATGTCATAATTTTTAAGCTGGAGAACAATGAAATCGGATATGGTGTAACGGCTAACATTGCCGCCTCTCATGAGTATACCGTTCATATGCGTTCACGCGGCAGCTCGGGGTTCGATTCCCCGTATCCGAAGTTTTTGTTTGTTTTCGAAGCCTAATTCTCAGCAAGCGCCGATCTGTGACTTCCACCGTAAAGTATGTACTCCATATGGTCCTTGCGTCGTCGCTACTCATTCTGCTGGGGCTTTGAGTAGGGCGCCCTGCATTGTTTAATTAATCTGTGCTGGGAGCTGAGATGTGACGTCTCAAAGGGTATAGAGCATGGTTTTCCATTCCCGGCTCCATGCGTAACATTGGATATTGTGTACATTTCTGAGATGTGGAATATTTCCTGCGGCAGCTCGGGGTTCTATTCCCCGTGTCCGGAATGTGTACGACTTTCTGGAGATGCTCCTGTCGTGTCGCAGGGCCGATGTTTGCCTGGCCTCTTGGCCTCTTGCGCTGACACGTTGCGGGGAAGATATATACAGCTTATGCTCAGTTCTAGTTCTTCTAAGGGCATGCATTGGCTTGCTGTCAAGCTAACGCAGTATTCGATGTTCCGCAATATCGGAGGACCTTGGAGGGTTCCATGAGTGTAGGATTGACACGACCCTGTTAGACTCCCAGTCGATATCTTGATTGTCGAGGGCCTTGTTTAAGAGGTTCCCCCGAAGCCTAACCCCTCCGCCTTGCGTCTAGTCCGCATTCTGTCTCTTTCAGGATTGATATACCGCTGACACAAGGTTCGTCACATTTGTCAATGGCTCAACCGGGGTTGTTGATCGTAAACAGTTGTAAAGGAAAGACTGTCCCTGAACCCTTCAAGCTTCAGCGCCTCGTCGTTGCTGCCATCCTCAGCTCCCAGTTGGAAGAAAATGGCATTTAAGTCCATTCCTTATAACATTGTGCAATGTCCAGCTCTCTCTGATGTCCCCACGCGCCCCTTTCACGCACTCGCACGCCTCATTCAAGTTGCGAGTCCTGCCATGTGCCCAGATGCCACGCCGCAGATGCGCAGTGATTTTGCGACGCGTCATGCCATTTTGCCGCTGCCACTGCCCTCACGACGCGTTTCGACAATACAACGCGCTTTCCCCCTGTTGTCACAGATTCTGCTGTTATTGATTTTGTATTCTGATCGGAAGTTTCAATGAATATGAATTTTGATTTCTGTAACTTAAGCTAATGGCTATGTAGTATTACTTTGTTTCGGGTTAGTTTCCGACCATGATACATCTCACAACGATGTAAGAAATGGTCAACCATCCAGGGCTATGTTATTGGATCATGTGCTCGTTTCGTAATGGATCCAATCTCCCAACCAGTCACACAATCGTGACTGCTGTATTGCCAGAATATGATTCAGCGCGTTTACCTGAACCTCACTTTGATTCTTCAGCTTGCTGGTTTGTCAGCAGGCCTATGCTCTCGGCAAAGCAGGACAACCTCCGGGTGTCGATGAATGCATTATTCACAACGGAACATGTTCACTGATTTCAAACACGATACTGTCCTAACGATGTCACAGTCCTCTCTCTCTACGTAGAGAGAGCATCAATTCAAAAAAGTAAAATCCAGAGAATATATACATAGGTGAATTGAGGTGAAGCCGATACTTGTGCAGAGATTTATCTCTACAAACTTGGCCGCAGAAGTAGTCGCTATCGGACTGCGGCATCCGCAAGCACATAACACATGCCTTGGCTAGTCCAGAGAG
>QGOB01001253.1:0-12553 GCA_003313055.1 Termitomyces sp. MG145 | reverse complement strand
TCAACGAGATGCTTGGCAAGTGATTCATCTGACCCTCAAACTCCGCCGCTGGGGCACCCGTGCTATTCACAAAGAAGAAGGACGGCTCCCTCCAGCTCTGTGTCGACTACCGGGGACTCAACAAAGTCACCAAAAAGAACTGGTACCCTCTCCCCCTCATTGGTGACCTTGTTGACCGTCTCTGCAGTGCCAAAATCTACACCAAAATAGACCTCTGGTTGGGTTACAACAACGTGTGCATAGCCCCAGGACACAAGTGGAAGACTGCCTTCCGCACCTGCTACAGACTATTTGAGTACCTTGTCATGCCCTTTGGAATGACCAACTCCTTCGCCACCTTCCAATACTTCATGAACGACATCTTCCACGACATGAGCAATGTCTTTGTGATCGTATACCTTGACGATATCCTCATCTATTCCAATTTCCTTGACGACCACTGGGAGCATGTGCGCCAGGTCCTGGAATGCCTTTGGAGATACCACCTCCATGCCAAACCAGAGAAGTGCGCCTTCCACATTATGGAGGTAGAATATCTGGGTGTGATAGTCTCCCTGGACAGAGTGCGCATGGACCTGGTCAAGATCCAGGCTATCCTCAACTGGCCTCCTCCCCAGAGCGTCAAGGAGGTACAATCCTTCCTGGGCTTCGCCAACTTCTACCGCTGGTTCATTGATAATTACTCTGGCATCACAAAACCTCTCAACCGGCTCACCTGGAAGGACACTCTGTGGAACTGAGATAGTAAGTGCCAGAGCATGTTCAAACTCCTCAAATCCATCTTCACCTCCACCCCAATCCTCTGGCACTATGACCCCTCCCTCCCCATTGTCCTAGAGTGCAACGCCTCTGACTACGCCATTGCCAGCATCCTCTTGCAGATGGACCCCAGTAGTAGTGAGGTCTGCCCCGTCGCCTTCTACACATGCTCAATGATCCTGGCAGAGCTCAACTACAACATCTACGACAAGGAGCTGCTTGCCATAGTCAAAGCCTTCAAACAGTGGCGGGCCTACCTCAAAGGGGCACCCCACCACATTCAAGTCTACTCCAACCATAATAACCTCCAGTACTTCACAACCACAAAACAACTCAGCTGCTACCAAGCCTGCTGGTCAGAAACCCTCTCGGAGTACGACTTCACCATCTACTGCCCCAGTTGCCTTGGAGCCAAACCCGATGCCCTCACCCAATGCCCGGATGTCTACCCAAAAAAGTCATTTGAGGCAGAGCAGAACTCCTTCAACCATCAAGTCATCATCCCCCCGGAACACCTCCATGCTGTGCTGATCATGAACAAAGAAGGGATCCTACACCAAATCCGCAACACACCCCCAGACCACTTCTTCACTCAGCACAACCCCTGGAATGCCCCGGAAGGAGCCCCACCAACCCCGTCACCCTTCATCCTATCCCCTGACAACTCCCTCCTCCTCTGAGACGGTCACATCTATGCTCCAGACCACAAAAAGATACACCTCGACATCCTCCAACAACACCATGACCATAAGCTGCGGGGACACCCGGGAATCTGTAAGACTGTTCAGCTCATCTCCTGAACTTACTTCTGGCCCGGACTCAAACGTGACATCACCTGGTACATCTGAGCCTGCGCCCGGGACTAGGCCCTACAGACGGCAGTAGTGGGCCTAACCCCCGCCTCTGGATTCACTAGGGATTCAACTCCCACCAGTACCCCTAAGCCCCTTCTCATCCCTCCCCCATCCCTCACTAATCGCACATTTCAAAAAGGGTTTATTCCAGAAAAAAGAAAGCAACAAGAAGCAGAACCGCAGACCAGTACCTACAACTATAAAAGTACACTATGTTACGCAGGGACCCAGAGATGCAGAGGTAAAAAACCACCCCCTCATTCTGCTTGCTCGACCCCCCCGCACCACTCCCCTCCTCTGGAACCACCACCTCCTCGACCAACAGGGCCGCCTCCATTTGTGCTGCCACTGTTGCGATGTGGTCCTCCTGCCAGGGCAGGGGCTTGCCCGCATCCACCGCTGCCTCCAGCCAAGTCCCCGGGGCCACTGCATTCCGGTCGACGATGCCCCGCCAACACCCGATCCAACTGCACCATTCTGTGCTTGACCTCTGGCAGTGGCATTTGGTGCAGGTGGGACAGGCCCTCTTGAAGGGACGCAAATGCTGCCAACGACGCGTCCAGCAGGAGCCGGTGCTCCTGCGCTGATGCGCTGACTTGCCGCCTAGCTGCCGTGCAGGAAACAACCAACAAGACCAGCTAGATAGGGATAGCTAGCAAGCAGTAGCGTTACGTGTGTGTGTGAGAGGAGTCTAGCAAAGTCCCAGAAACCCAGTAAGGAGATAAGAGGTCGGAGTCGGTAAGGAAGTGTGAGGGAGCGGTAAGAGATAACGGTGCGGCCGCTAGTGTCTGCACCGAACCGTCGCTAAGTGAGAAATCTGTCAAAGACCCAAAAGGTTGTTAAGGAATAACAGAAGAGTTAACGGAAATATACAAGCCGCTAGCCATAAGCGCTAGTGTTAATGAAGGCGTGACAAGGGCACCTGTATGGTGCTTAGCAAAAGCAGAGCAAGGGCACCCGTATGGTGCTTAACAAAGGCGACGAGTGCTGGAGCGAAGTAGACTGGACTGGGTAATCCCAAATCAGTCGTTAACGAAGCAAGAGCGTGAACAAGATCTTAAGCGTAGTCTGAAAGGGGGACTAAACTCTGGTACGATTTGATGATTTGTAGCTACTGACAGGGCAGTATTTATAGGTAAGTAAGGCAATAAAAGGGGAAACCAGTAAGAGATAGTAAGCGTAGCGGTTGCATGTGATAAGGCATGCCAGGGGGCTGCTATTGAATAGGAAAATTGTAAGTAATACGATGAAAATTGTAAGCAGATCAAGAAAGAAAAACAGTAATTGAAAATAATTTTACGATCGATCATTGGCTGCCAGTCGGGGGCCGTAAAGCGGGCTGGATTGTCGAAGGTTGGCTGAGTCGTTAAGGGAAAGGTCGGTAACGGTCGCTGTCGTTAGCGGTTGGTCGGTAGCGGTCACATGCTGAGGTCACGTGCTTGGTTCGACTTGTCGGTGTGGGGCAGCCAGCGCTGACCGGGTCGTATCATCTCCCCTTGACTGAAAAATTGACTGTCCCCAGTCAAAGGAAAATCCTCGAAGTCTCGTGACCGTTAAGCGTGGTCCGTGTGGGGGGTCCTGGTCTGTGCGCCATACCAAAAAAACCATAAATAATCTCCAGCGATCCTTTGGACTTCATCGTTTCAACACCTCTTCTCATGTCGGCTCCTACCTTCTTCAACTATTCTACGACCTTTGCGCGCTTTGTGGCGGCTCAGGACTTCCTCAAGAAGGCGCCAAAGGTCCTAGCGATGGGGCGCGCCCTGCTCACGACTAATCCGGAGTCGGCGGTAACGTCAATTCTGTCGACCTACCTGCATTGGTTCGAGTTGGCAGGAGGGAGCGGGGTCGCGTGGACGGAGCAAGCGGCGGTCGGAGAGGAGTGCCGGGCATTATACGCCAAGTACAAGGAGGAGGCCTGGATGCGGCCTTTCGACCAACATTTCGTAAGTTCTTCATTTCTTAACGTCTCGTTCGGTATGCTAACGGCAGCGTTAAGGGGGAGATGCCAGTGGGCGAGATGGAGGTGGAGGACGTGACGGAGGCGCCAATGACGGTAAGTATTAACGGTGTTGCTAAGCAACTTAGCAATGTCGTTAAGGTATTTGTTAGCTTTTTACAGAACTTTCTTTTGATGACCGGTTTTTCTTCCAGCATCCCATCAAGGAACTGTTAGCATCAGTGGGCAAGAAGACCAAGGAGGATCGAGGCGAGGGGTTGAGCCGGCAGGGAGGAGCTGCCAGTAGCGCTGAGGCAGAGTCGCCAGCGTTACCGCTGACTCCTAGGACTCCCAGGCCAGCGGCGAAGACAAGGACGATGACCATTCCTAAGGTAAGTTTTC
Source organism: Termitomyces sp. MG145 (assembly GCA_003313055.1). NCBI lineage: Eukaryota > Fungi > Basidiomycota > Agaricomycetes > Agaricales > Lyophyllaceae > Termitomyces > Termitomyces sp. MG145. The sequence continues at coordinate 8,599 of QGOB01001253.1, read as the reverse complement.
CGGCTCGACTACCGTGGCCGTTAAGGTACTAATGGTCTTTACCAGCAGAAGGCCACGAATGACGAACGAGCAGCGGCGGAGGTTGAGGAGGATGATGAGGTGCCGGTAAGTCCTGCCTTGGAATAACGGCCATGTGCTAACGGTTAGTCCAGACTCCATCGAAGAAGAGCAAGGACAAGCAAAGGGCGGTGGTCAGCGGCGACGGGAGCGAGGAGGAGGTGGTGGTCCCCGAGTCGTTTAATGACCGGGAACTGAAGCGGTTACTGTGTGGGCGCTTGCCCTCGTCAGTGCTGGATACGGGAGCTGGCGCAGGGGAACGAGTCGGGCGGCAAAAGGAGAGGAGGCTAGTGGCACCGGCTGCAAGGGCCGCTTTCCGTGAGAGAGTAGGGGCGGTAAGCGTCTTTTCGTCACTCCTTACCGGCCATTGGCTAACGATTCCTGCGATAGTGCGATGGTTGTTGGGCCCTTAACGACCCGGAGGGCTGCTGGTATCCAACTGGCAATCTCCCTTGCTACCGGTGTAATGAGGTGAGCAAGGGGTGCTCAATTCGAGGTCGGTCGTTACGGGGCCGTGGCAGGGGTCACAAGGGGAAGAAGGCGGAGGGGGCGGCCTTGGTGTGGGTGGCGAGGAAGTACTTGGAAGGGCAGCAGGAGCTTGATGCGGCCGGTAAGGCCATCGCGGTCAAGAAAGCGACTTTAAGCTTGCCCACGCATCAAGAGGGGACGGTAATGGAGGGTGCCACAAAGGGCAAAGGGGCAGTGAGGAGTTGTTCGGTGGTCGAGTCGAGTGATGACGAGGTTCCCACGCCTGCAAAGGGTTCTAAACGGCAGTGGGTGGACTTGGACAGGGAAGGTTTTGTCGAAGGGGTTCGCGTAGCGACTCCTCCCAAGGAGAGGGCGGCGGAGGCCAAGGCTGTTGAGAGGAGCTTGGGCGGAGACAAGGTACCAGAGGAAGTAGGACCGGTAGCAGGACCCAGCGGAAGCCGGTAAGCAAAATCTTGTTCCGTTTCAGCCACTGGTTAACGGTACTTTCCTTCTGACAGTAGGCCGGTCGAAATGGAGATGCCGGAGGTGGAGATGGGTGACGAGACTGGAGTTCCTGAGGCAAAGAGGGCGGTAAGTACTTGGGTCATCGAAGCGCGTTGTCAACGCTAATGGCTTTTTCGTTAGCCGGTCGACTTCGGCTCTCCCCCTCCTGCAACTGTGGAGGAGGAGGAAATCTTATGGCTCGACAAGGACCTACCGGTCCCGTTGCCATTTGATCCTCGAGGGGACTTGGAGAAGTACAGGGCGCAAGCGGCGGAGGTTTGCTGCTTGATGAACAGGGAGATAACGGCGGCGGAGAACAATTTGCGGGCGGCATGGGCGCGGTATGGTATGCTGCGGAGGGCGGAAGGGGCCTTGGAGCAGTATCAGCACAATTGCGATACCTACATTGCTTGGCAGGCCGAGGTCGGGGTGACAGAGGCGGACTGAGAGAGGTCGTGGGATACAGAGTTGCCTTCCAATGATTTCGTCTCCCCCTCCCCCTAAAAAAAAACAATTTTTAATTTAGTTTTTGTTTTCTGTCGCAGACTGACCCCCTTAAGGGGTCGTTTAAATAACATGTTTGTTTGAAGGCGCAATTGACCGGTAAGAATAGCGGTCGGAGGGAATGGGAGTAACAAGAAAGGAGAAGTCCAAGCAAGCGGATAGTGAAGGGTCGAAGCGACAGGAAGTAAACGGTCAAAACATGATGAACGCTCAGTAAGTCATCATGGCGCTTGCGCAACGTCGCTTAACGACTGCGTCTTAACAAAAGGTAGAGTCAAAAATCAACGCAAAGGAAACAAAGGAAAATAAACGGTGGAAAAAGATAAACGCTCAGTAGATCATCATGGCGCTTGTGCAAGGCTGCTTAACGGCTGTGTCTTGACGAAAGGCGAGGGGGGGGAGCAGTGGTGCCAAGATGAAAAAGAGTAAATAGAGGGCTTAACGGTTGGCGTGTATGTCAGCAAGCGTAGGTAGAAAAAGTCTATGAAGAATTGAAACGGAGTAAGTAAAGATGAAAAACAGAAACGAAACGATAGAAATAAAGGCTTATCAAGAGCTGGTAAGGTTTTTGGGATTTTAATGGTGAGTGGGGTGTATAGGGGAAGTGGTGTTTTCTAGTCTTCTTTGGCAGTATTGTCTAATGATTTGTCGGGATTAAGGGGGTCTTCGTCATCGAGTAAGTCGGTTTCTTCTAGTATTCTTAAATGGTTGGTGTCGATGTCAAAAGCGTCGGTAGGGAGAGGGATGTGTTTGCAGGCAAAATAAGGGACTAAGCGAAAGGCGGCTACCGGTCGGTGGAGCACGGATCCATCTAGTTCACAAAGAATGTAAGCACCTCCATGGTTATGTGAGATTACCACTAGCGGTCCTAAGTATCAAGGCCGCATCTTCTTGTTATGTGTTACTTCGATGCGTGTATTCCTCATCAATACTAGGTCCCCTCACTTGAAGTCGTAGTCTCAAATGGTAGTGGCATGCTCTTGTTCGAAACGGAGAGCCGCTAGCCGGCGGGCAGTAAGGACTGTATCGTGTAAGTGGTCGAGATCGGCTTGTCTGCATTGGAGGTCAATAGCGCGTTGAGCGATGAGGTCGGTAGTCGTTAACAGGGAATCGGGAGGTGGCTGGAGGTAGGTCGCTTTGATGATGTCAGCGGGGAATAGGGGATGAGTACCGGTAGCGGCGTAGTAAGGAGAGCAACCCATGCGGTGGTGGATGGTAACACGTTCTGACCAGAAGACAGAGTAAGCGGCTGAGCTCCACTTGGACTGGTCTCTGTTAACGGCTTTGAAGAGGGCTTGTCAAACGTCAAAGTGAGGTCGCTCGGCGATACTGTTAGCGCGTTTGTTGTAGCCGGATATGCGAATGTGGTTGATGTGGTACTTTTGGCAAGGTAAGCGACGGCTTTAATGATGGGGGGACCGTTATTGGTAACGATTTCGTTAAGGGCGCCCCAGCGGCAGATGATATCTTTGAAGAGCCACTTAGCAATAGCGTCGGTATTTTCGCGGGCGAGCATGCGGAATTTGGGATAGTGGATAAGTGAACAGCGTCCTTGGATGATGTATTTGAACTTGTTCGAAGGCGGCATGAACATGGTGTCGATATAGATTTTACTGAATAAGGCAGCAGGGATAGCGACGGTAGGCGGTATGAGGACTTTGGTCGTCTGGTGGACTTGGCAAATGTGGCACGAGCGAATGTACCAAACAATATCAGCCGCTACCTGTGGCCACCAAAAACGCTCCAACAGGGCGGCTCTCGTGGCAAACAGACCACAATGTCCAAGGTCGTCATGCATAGCGTGCAGAATGCGAAGTCGTGAGTCAGCCAGTATGAAGAGCTTGTGCTCACTGTTACAATTGCGGCGCCAGAGCTTGCCGTTAGCGAGGAAGAAGCCGCTAGCGTAGTGAAGGAAAGTAGCGAGGGCTTTGTTGTTAAGGTCTGGTGGTCGCTTGAAGTTGGTAAGCCACTGCCAGACGAGTTGAACTCTTTTGTTGCCGGCCAGGGCCTTGGGTGAGCGAGGGACGTTGTCATAGGAAAGGGGGTTGGTAACGGGTGGAATTGAAACTTCGGAAAGGGGAACGGTATCGTTAACAAACGTCGTTAGAGTCGGTCGGTAATGGGCGAATGGGGGTAAACAAGGGACGGTAGAGGCGGAACGGGCAAGGGCAGTCGGTAACTGAACATGGTGCATGAATCCGTGCATACGATCGATCCAATCTTCAAAGATGTTGTTGTCGGTATCGTCTGGGGGAGGGTTGGTAGGCTGTAGCGGTCGTTGCGAAAGTCCGTCGGGTCCGTGAAAGGTTCCTTTAACGTGTACAAGCTCAAAGTGGAACATAAGGATAGCCATGATCCAGCGGTTCATACTAGCTGAAGGCTGAATGTCAGGGTTCTGCAGCATACCTTTGATGTAACGGGCGTCGACTTCGACGATAAGGTTCCTAATGCCGAGGAGGTACATGCGTAGCGTCTGCAAGGCTCTGTACAAACCGTAAAGCTCGAGCTTGGGTTGACTGAAGCAGGCTTCGCATTCGTTAAGGGTGATGGAACCAAAACAGTTATAGCATCGTTGCTTGCGGTTGTCAGTAGTGCACTGGCAAAGATAGAAACCGACCGCTATGTAAGAAGTGTTGACCGCTAGGATCACAGGATCTTTGGATTTGTAGTCGATGGGAACGAGGGGTTTAGCGTCGTGTAAGGTCTTGACAAGGTCTTTCTGGGCGTTAAGCTGATCGGGTCCAAACTCGAAGGGAACGCCAGTACAGGTGAGCTTCGTTAGGTGATGAGCGCGATGGGCGAAGTTCTTAACAAACATCCGGAGGACTCCAACGGTACCTAGGAAGGCACGGACCTCGGTTAACAACTGGCAAGGGCCCCAGCGGTCCAATAGCGCTAAACGGTTCTCGTCAGGAACTTGGCCGGTAGGAGTGCAAACGTGGCCGAGGATCTTAAAGGTTGGTGCGCAAAGGACTAGCTTATGCCCAGAGAAAGTGCCACCCCAGTACTTCATGCGCTGAAGGACACGGTTCAGGAGTTCAAAGAACTCCCAAAGCGCTAAACGAATGTTGGGATTGTCGGGATGCTTAGCGGGTGAGCCGTTAACGAGTTTCCAGTCCTTTGGGCCTTTAACGCCAACGTCGTCAATGAAGCTGAGGGCATTATGGGGGATCTCGGGCTGGAGGATGTGCATGACGTCGTTGTGGAAGATGGGCACAGCGTTAGTCCATCCCATAGGGAGCGTTACTAGACGGAGGGCGCCAAACGGTGTCTGGAAAGTCGTTAAGTCGCGGGAGGCGGGATCGATAAGGCGCTCGTCGTAGCCAACATAGAGATCGAGGGTAGCGCCGCAGATGCGGCCAGCAAAGGATTCGGCAACGTGGTCGGGGAAAGGGGGAACGCCAGAGTGGCGGATTGTGACTTGGTTTAACGGTTCGAGGCTGTGGACTAGGCAAAGTTTACCGTTCTTCTTCAAGACACAGAACCAGCGCGACCGGTAAGCGGAGTTCGAGGGCTCGTAAACGCCTGCCTGGATCTTGCTACGAATGATTTCGCAGATTTCCTTTTCGAGGCCTGGCGGTATCGGTCGGTTGTGCTGGACCCAGGGAACGTGAGGGATAGTCGGTATGCGGACAGGGGGAAAGAAGTTGGGTCAAAGGCTACCTCGTTCGGAGTCTTCCCAAGCAAATGCGTCTTGTTGCTTAGCGACAAGGTCCACGAGTACGTTAAGCTCATCTTGGGTAAGAAAGCCGGTATCGTGTTCCTTAACAAAAGTCGCTTTGCGGTTGTCGGTAAAGCGGGGAGTCGGTAAGAAAGGAAGGGGATTAGGATTGAGCTTGGGTATGTTTGCTAAGGGGTCGCCAAGGATGTGACGTTCAATTCGGAAGTCTTCGCTAACGTGGCTAGCAACTGGCTTGGTCTTCAACGCAACAGGTTTATACTTCTTCTTGACTTGGACTCCTTTGCATTTTGGCTCGGCAGCGGCGTAAATGGCTGGGAAAGGGACGTTAACGTAAACAGGGGTAGAGACGGTATCGAGCATTCCAGATGCTTGGCCAAGAATAGAGGGATCGGAGAGACTAGGGGAAACAAAATAAGAGCGCGGCGGGATAGCGGTCTCGGAAAGGTCGCTAGTGGTCGCATATAGATAGGCAAGAGAGAGATTGTCTGACACTGTTTTTGGGTTTTGTAGTATTTCGGGATCAAGCGGGGTATGCGATTGCACTATAACGGAGTGCTTTTGGGGGTCATAGTCGAGGACGACCGCTAAGTCTTCCTCAGAGTTGCTAACCGTGGGGATGGTGGCAAAAGCAATGGGGCGGTCTGGCGCTATACTTGGGCTGAACCCTTTGTTGCTTGTGCTGACCGCGGGGAAACGTAGGGATGGTGCGACGAAGGCCGGTATTAGGGTCCGTTATCGTTATCGTGGTTTCCGTTTCGCTAAGTGTATCGACGGTACTCTTGGTAAGGACATCAAAGGGGCAACCGAGCAGGATATCATAAGCGGGCGAGCGTAGGACGTGGATCTGAAGGTACAGGGTGATACCGCCAACAGTGCAAGGGACGTTACGAGCTAGACCAAGCGATTTGTCCATAGTACTGTTAGCGCTCTGCATGTTCAGAATGATGCTGGGGTCGTAGGAGATACCGAGATAGTTAGCAACTTCCGCAGACATGGAGATGATCTGAGAGCCGCTATCCGCTATACATTCGATTTCCTCGCGGTTATCGACCAAGAGCATGATGGACCGGATAGCCTGAGATTCCTGAGCGACCATTAACATAACCGGCTCCTCACCAGGCAGTAGCGACTTGATGTATGCTTCCACTGTGTCGATCGAAGTGACTTGGGCTCTAGCGGCGTTGGTAAGAGGAGGGTCAGTAGTGGAGGTGTCGTTTAGGGAAAAGAAGGGCAGAGCGTTGTCAACGATATCGGTAGACTCTTGGAAGGCAGTGACGTTAGGAGGCGTGGTCCACTTAGGAGTAACAGTGTTTCTGAACTGGTTCCGGATGTCATTAGAGAGGGAGCAGAGTTCACCAACAGAGATGGTAAGCTTGGTCTGAAGAACCCGGTCAAATACCTGTTTGGATTGTTCAATATCATAGATGGGGGCCGTACTCCGGTAAGCAGCGTCAGGACGTTTGTCAGGAGCGCCAAAGTTTTGATTAGTCAGAGGCTGGTAGCGAGACGAGATACCGGAATATGGGTGAACTGGGGGATTGATCGTGGGAACGTGGTTAACGACTGGCGGCTCAGGGACTTTGGTGGTACTGGTAGCGGAGGCAGAGACAGGACGTTCGTTATTGACAGGGATGGAGCGTTCGTTAGCGGCAGGGGGACTGGCAGAAGGACTGGTAGGAACGGTTTGTGCATTAACGGCAGGAGAACCGGTAGTGGCGGAGTCGTTAGTGGGTTTAGGGGGGACCGGTCGGTATCCCTTAGCACGAGGGATCTCGATACCATCAAAGACTTCTGCTGGGCGACGTAGAGCGTAGAGTTCCCGTTCTAAGGCAGCGACGTGTTCTTCCCTGGATAACGTTCCTGGGCTAGCAGTTGCCGGTTGCAAGACCTCGTGAATAAACGTCTGGGACATGCCTTGGATTTGTTCCACGTCAGGGTTAGCATTAGCGCTGAGTTGGCCGGTAAGAATCTGGTTCAGATTAAGCCTGTGCCATTCCTCGATGCGTTCCATGTAGAGCCATTTGCCGACATAGTTTGGGATCATAGCGCCAGACGGTAAGACAACCTTGCCTTTGTGGTTCCGACGGATTTTGCCTTGACTAATGAAGCTTTCGAGCTTAATGCAATTGCCTCGTACCATTGTGTGACCAGTTTTGCCGCAGAAGTGACAACTGTCGCTAAGAGGTTGAGAGGCACGGGACTGAGAGCTGTTACAGGCAGTCAATGCAGCCATCTTTTCCTCCATACGTGCGAGAGCATTAACAATAGCAGCGGTGGCGATGTCGAGAGGTTCCTTTTTAATGATAGTGGTTGGTACGGGGGCGGCAGTGTTAACGGCGGGAGTCTTGGCGTTAGCGGTTGTCGGTTTCTTCAAAGTCGTGGCGGTGTCGGTACCCTTCAGAACCCATTTGGCAGCTTCAAAGACTTGTTCTACCTCATAGGGGTCCTCCAGGTGATGATCGGGAAGGGTGATTTCTAGACGGCGGATGAGCTTAGACCATAACAAAGTCGGTATGCCTTGCTGGAACAGACGGCGTTCCTCGTTCCGGTAGATCTTTCCTTTGGCCAGGAGCCAACGCGCCAGGCGCTGGAAGTCCCTATAGTAATCCGAGAAGTGTCCAAGAGTAGAGATACCGGCTGAGAAGGTCTGGTTAACGAGTCGCTTGAGATCCTGAAGAGTATAATGGGCAGATTCCTCAGTGCCAGGATATAAACGAAAGACCGCTACTTTCCACTCGGCGTAGGTATGGTCGCTGAACTCTGGCAAGCCAAGCCAGGTCTCCGCGGTGTCATACGATACATACCGAGCGGTGTATTCCTTCTTCTGGTTATCGTCGTTAACGGCGCAGTCCGCTAAGAGATATTCGAGCTCGCGGAAATACTGGGCAAGCTCTCGAGGGCAACTCTCGTCCCACTTAGGTGTGGTGGAGTCATTGCGAGGTGGCATATGGCAGGAGTGGCGGGCGTCACCCATGGCAGTAGGGTTAACGGGTGTTGGTCAGGGCGTAGAGGATTGAACTGGGGAATAAGGGTCTGGGGATAGCGGCGGCAGCGGTGCGTCGAGGAAGTTGTCGATAGGCTGGCCTGGGAAGTTCTCTAAGAGTTCGGTAACGTCGAGAAGTTCCCTGGTGGTAGTGAGTTCCTCTTCGAGGTTACGAGGCGGAGGCGTTAAAGGTGATAACGGCAATGGAGGGGGAATGTCAAAAGGAATAATCGGTAGCGTGGATTCGAGACGTAAGCGGTTTTTAGCCTGGAGGCAAGTTTCCGGTGGAATTTTGCTATAGAACCCCTTGCGGTGGGCTCCAAAATGATGCACTGACTTGCCGCCTAGCTGCCGTGCAGGAAACAACCAACAAGACCAGCTAGATAGGGATAGCTAGCAAG